>JBBPKO010000403.1:0-18677 GCA_038089295.1 Xerocomus amazonicus
TCCGCCCCAAACGGAAGCGGACCGGGGAAGTTGGTATGGGTGAGACATCACTTAGCGGCGTACAGCAGCTCGTCTGGTGATGTTGAGGAGGAGATGGATGGAGGAATAGACGTGTGGTGTTGGACACATACGAAAAGCAAACGCCAACGGGTAGAGTCAGAAGGGGAAAGGAAGTGAGGGCAATGAAAAAATCTGAAAAGAACCCTTGAAGAGACAGGGCAGTAGACCCTGGGGTAGATGTCGGGCAGGACGATTGTTGCTAACGCTTTCTGGCTGCGCGAACGCCTTCACTCGTTACCCCGGAGTGATCACAGGGGGGACTGTATGTATCGTCTATCCCTAGATGCGAGGGTCGATGTCACCCAAGAACCACCGGTAGTGCACTATCCGGAAAAGCAACATTATCCTTATTTAGATCACTGCAGATGATCCCAACATTGCCCGAAGGCTGGTCTGTGTTTGGGGAATGCGGTGAATATGGCGGATGACCGTATGACAAGCGTGGGTCTGGTGCTTTTCCAGTCCTTTCACGATGAAGGATACGAGCAGTTTTACAACGGCCAGTTGGTTTCCCCTTAAGCCTGGGGTCCAGCTGTAACCAAGAAGAGTAATGGCGCGACCGCAAAGAGCGGCTGCGATGGAACGAGGAGTGATGTCGGGAGTGCGAAGAGCGCTATAATGATGAGAGACGAGTGGGTAGTAGTAATAGTTTTGGTACTATGACAGGGATCACACTACTAGGCACTCGAAAAGAGGCTTTGCAATGCGGTATGGATTCAAAGTACCAAAACTAGAGTTACAGGACGTCTATGCTACAGCTTATATACTAACTAAGGCTATGCTACACATGTCTGGTGCATGGCATGGAGATTAACTAAGAATGTTCTTTAATATTCTGTGATTGATGAAAAGAAGAGTGAAATAGTGAAGAGATGAAAGGGTGAAGTAATGTGATTACAAAAGAAGAGAAAATCCTTTCACTTGCCCTCCATGATCCCTGGTAGCAGTCAAATCTGACACTTCAAAAGACGCATGTCAGACGAAAGGCTCGAGTAAATGCAATACATGACTCAAAAATGAGGGCTTCGCCAGATCGTAGCTGTTTTTTTTTTTTGCCATCTGGTAGCTCAAAATTAGGACCGTACGCGAGGTCGATTAGTCAACAGTAGTCAGCATCAGGTTTTACCCCTATGGTATGGATAACGACAAAAGTGATCTACAGATGGCAGGCTTAGAGAATTCCCTGCGGGGGGTCTCGGATAAACAACCATCGGGCTCCCAGTCTCTTGTCGATAAACCCGAATCGAGCTTTCCAGAGGGTGGGTTCGTAGGGTGGGCGACTGCCGTCGGCGCGTGAGTAGAGGGGCAATTTACACTCTTCGCGATAGTAACTGATAACGTGGGCTTGAACAGATTCCTCGTTCAATTTAGCACATACGGGTGAGTGACACTACTGTTGTCGTCTTTCCAAGCTACTGACCATCATTCAGATACTCGATCTCATTCGGGGTGTATCAAGGTATGACAAGCCCTGCTAGGTCCAATTGAATCACCATTCACTTGATTTCTCGAGATTTCTATGCTCAAACATACATCACTAATCAGACGGCTTCGACTATTGCGTGAGTCACTCATTTACTTGTTCGTGTTTTGCAGTTTAATTCGTGTGGGTCCAAGATGGATAGGAAGTACAAACGCGTTTCTGTTCGAGGTATGCGGGCTGGCTGCGGGCGAGCTATATGATCGTGGATATTTGTTGGTCCAGCGTTTCGCATCACCGCCGTCGTTTCAACCCCCTTTCCAGTTATCACACCCTATATGGGGCATCCTTACTGCAGGCCTTTTCCCTTTTTATGTTGTCTCTTGCTCGCCCAGACGATTTTTACCAGGTGTGCACGCACCGTAGAGAAATTTCCGTTCACACAGCGTTGACAAGAGCATCAAGGTTTTTCTTGCTCAAGGCATCGGATCTGGATGTGCCGCGGGGCTGCTGTATGTCCCCTCCATGGCGGTCCTGTCACAGCACTTCGACAAGCGTCGGGAACAAGTCATGACGTTTGCATCTTCTGGTGCTTATCTCGGTGCAGTAGTGCACCCCATCATGTTGAACAACACGATCAACGGTCAACTGGGCTTCGCAAACGGCGTTCGCGCCAGCGCCGGACTCATTAGCGGACTCTTGTTGATCGCCAGTTTACTAATGAAAACAAGGTTGCCACCCTCCAAATCTCACACCGATTTTCTCGCCGTCGCCAAGAAGTGCGGTCGGGACAGTGCGTTCATCTTTGGATGTCTTGGGTGCGTCTCCCCCCTTTTTCTCCGCAACAATCACCGTGGCTCTGCTGACCCTAGTGCATACAGCCTCTCCATTTTCGTCATCGCATTCTATTACCCCCTGTTTTATCTCCAACTCGACGCCGTGAGGCATGGTTTGGGAAACACATTTTCCTTTTATGCAGTTGCGTTGTCTTGCTTCATTCTTGTCTGACACATCGAATAACCATAGTTTCTAAAACCAACAGCTGGTAATCATGAACACCTCGAGTTTCATCGGCCAACTCTGCTCAACCGCCCTCGTTGGGTACCTCTCCGTCCCCACCGTGATCATCATCGCCACGTCCTGCTGCACCGCCGTTCTCTTTGGCATGATCGGCGTGCACACGGTAGCCGGTGTCGTCGCCTTTGGCGTCCTGTACGGCTGGTTCTCCGGAATATGTACGTCGTTTACACCCGCGCGGTCATGACGTCGATGGACCCTCTCGCACATATATCGCTCACCCACGCACCCACGATCCAGTTTTATCCCTCTGGACGCCCGTCATGGCGTTGCTCTCCCCCGATCTCTCCGAGCTAGGGTAAGCACCCATCATCTGAAACGCTTCACCTCCCCCCCCCAAAAAAAACAATTAATCATCCGCGCCAGGGTCCGCATGGGCATCATCTGCGCAGCTATGGGTACGCCTCCCCCCCACTCCTTCCATCCTACATCACCGGAACGGCTCGCTCACAACGTCCCGCGTTTATCGCACAGCGATTGGCGGTCTCGCCGGTAAGAAACCTGCCTCGTGTCTGAATGCCCCGGGTGGTGATGGACCCGCTTCTACGCCACAGGTCCGCCCATATCCGGCGCTCTTCTTACGCCTGCATACATTTGGTGGCGAGCGACCGTGTTCAATGGGGTTAGAACCCGTCTTCACAGTCCGCTCGTATCACGTGGCTCATAGGCATACATTGTATAGGCTGCGGCAGCCATAGGGTGTGCCATGTTCGTCGTCATGCGGTGCATTCTAGCTAGACGGTCCAGAGCAACGTCTGCCTCTGGGTCAGCGTCAAAGCCGAATACTCATGCCCCGGGCCAACATCAATCGAACATTAGATAGAACATGACATAGATATCAGATGCAAAGCTATTTCACCATGCCGGTTGGCTTCGTTGCAGCATTGACTGCAAACCGTCAGACCAAACAACTCAAGCTCGTCCATATTGTATAAGACATCTATATCGCATCCAGTCGTCTTATACAGGCGAAAGAAAAAACTATTACAGAGGATGTGAGTAACACTGATGTTAAATTTGGGAGTGGTAAGAGTTCAACAAATCATGTACTTGAAAACAAGTACGTGAAGACACAGAGTTCGACTATCCTCACTCTTAAGCATACAAATCATCCTCTTGCGTGTCATCCTGGAACCCAGTGTTACCAACTGGCGCAGAACCTGATCCTGAAGGGCCAGTACCCTCCGGGAACCTAAAGTTGTTCCCGAAACCGCGTGATTGCTGGAGGTTCTGTACAAAAGTAATTAGTTATTTATCCCACAAACAAAACCCAGTTACATACCTGAGAAAACATCTCATACCGTCTGATATCCTGATCGGACACGGACCGTCTCGCATATTTCATCGCCTCCTCGAAATGATCTTTGGTGATCTGAGGTACAGGATCCTCTTCTTCATCCTCGTCCATCTCGGCGTCATCTCCAACGGCTTCCTCCTTTTCACGCTTTTCCCTCTGTCGTCTGACATCTGCTTCGATACTCTCCCGGATAGCGAGCTTAGCAGCACGTTGACAGATTTCCTGCAGATCGGCGCCGGAGAAGCCATGCGTTGACTTGGCAAGGAAGTTGAGATCGACGTCGGATGCCACGGGGGATTTCTTAAGCTGAGCTTTGAGAATAGATAGGCGTCCTAGTTCGTCAGGGAGGGGGATGTAAATCAACTGGTCCAATCGTCCAGGACGCAGTAGTGCAGGGTCAATTTGATCCGGACGATTGGTTGCACCGATGATAAAGACATTCTTCTTGGCGTTCATACCATCCATTTCGGTAAGTAACTGGTTAAGAACTCGATCGCCAGCGCCGCCTGCGTCGCCCATCGAGCCTCCACGCGCTTTCGCGATGGAGTCAAGTTCATCAAAGAACATCACGCAAGGTGCAGCAGCGCGTGCCTTGTCGAAAACGTCGCGAACGTTGGCTTCGGATTCACCGAACCACATGGTGAGCAGTTCAGGGCCCTTGATACTAATGAAGTTGGCATTGCACTCGTTGGCAATGGCTTTAGCAAGCAATGTTTTACCGGTTCCTGGTGGCCCGTAGAACAATACACCCTTTGACGGTGCCATACCATATTTGAGGAATTTCTCGGGGTGGTCCACAGGGTACTGCACAGTTTCTTGGAGTTCGAGTTTGACATTTTCCAGACCACCAATGTCGCCCCATGTGACAGTCGGTACCTCGACAACGGTTTCTCTGAGCGCCGAAGGATTGGAAGTCCCAAGGGCAAATCGGAAGTTGTCCATGGTAACACCAAGAGAATCGAGAACTTCAGCATCAATAGTGTCCTCGTCGAGATCAATCAGATCCATCTTTTCTCGAATTTGTTGCATGGCGGCTTCAGAGCAAAGCGATGCAATATCTGAACCGACGTAACCATGAGTATCAGCCGCAATCTGTGTACCGATTCAGAACCTCTAGGTAGCCCGTAGTAAACCGACGCACCTGCTCCAAATCAACGTCTTCTGCTAACTTCATGTTCTTGGTGTGGATGCGAAGAATTTCAAGACGGCCTGTTGGGTCGGGAATGCCAATATCAACTTCACGATCGAAACGACCAAAGCGGCGGAGTGCCGGATCAATTGAGTTTGGCCGATTGGTTGCAGCCATAACGACGACATTTGACCGGGCCTTAAGACCGTCCATAAGAGTGAGCAGTTGAGACACCACACGACGTTCGACTTCGCCATTCGTCTGAAAACGAAGTGAGCAACGGCATCAGATAGACCAGATGCTCTTGCCGACCTTTTCACGTTTAGGGGCGATAGAATCAATCTCATCAATGAAGATGATAGAGGGAGAATTCTTCTCCGCCTCCTCGAAAGCCTTGCGCAAATTACTTTCACTCTCACCAGCCATCTTACTCATAATCTCCGGACCATTAATCAGAAAGAAGAACGCGCCAGTCTCATTGGCGACTGCACGAGCCATGAGTGTTTTACCAGTTCCTGGAGGACCGTACATGAGGATGCCCCGCGGTGGTTTAATACCGATTGACTTGAAGAGTTGGGGATGGCGGAGGGGCAATTCAACTAGTTCACGTATTTGTGCCATTTGTTTGCGACAACCCCCAATGTCGTCGTATCCGACATCATTGAGATTTGCTTCTTCATCCTCGCGCTTAACAGGGTCACCCTCTTGAGCGATGTGTTAGGCACTTGCTTCAAAGAAACATGATATGCACACCTGTGTGGATAACTGTGTCCTGAGCAACGATACAGTACTCGGCAGGATCGGTTTCAATAACCTTGAATTCGACGGTTCTCATGCCTCCCCGCACGAGGAAGGTATCGCCCTTGCGAACGGGGCGGTAGGCTGCCATGAAGTAAGCAAAAGATCTAACTAGCGCTAAGTGAAGACACACCCTCGAGGAAGTAAGGCTTGAGGTAGACTTCAAAGAGGTTACCACTCAAACCCTCAATGGAGTCATCAAAGGGAAGGACATGTATCCGCTTTCCATACTTGATGTCGAGGCATTGGTGAACGTTGACAAGATCGCCAAGCTTTACGCGCAAGTTATTCCGTGCGACCTTGTTCAGCTGGATGCGCCCCTCTTCAACGCTATCCGAGCTTAAGCAAATGAGGACCGTATCGCGCCGTTTCTTCCCCCTATGACGCGTGTGAAGCGGTAAGAGCCAAGAAGCAGGAGAGATATCACTCGAAATGCGTACCTTACAATGATGGTATCGCCTCGGAATAGCGAAAGGATCTCCATCGTTGCGGGGTTTAATGTCGCGACTATGTTTGGATCCCAATCAGAATGCCCGCCGTGGAGATGGGGTCGTACTTACCAGAGTTATCATCCGAAACCGCTTCGTCCACAATGAGACGATTTGGGCTGCGGGGCACGTCAGATCGGCGTGGATATGGCAATGTGATAGTATACATACGACTTCTTTGGTCGGAGGATGGCTGTTGAAATGTCATTTGGGCCCGGTTGTGGTGGAGCGCCGCTAGGATCAGCCATTCTGAATGAATCTTGGATGGGTGGTGGTAGTTGAGAAGAAAGAAGTGATTATTGTCGAGTTCAAGAGGACGCGCGTCCTTGTCAATGCTCATCACAAGAACACCGGCCATAAATACAGGCACGTGCTCATTGATTATCTAATCTGATTCTAATCTAGTAGCCTCTCGAAGCCACGTACTACCTCGACTCACTTCCAGGCTTCCCTCGTTCTTCTCTTACTTCTGCACCCATCACATCCCTGAGTACTGTCCATGCTTTATCCCCAGGATCACACTTTTTCAGAGATTCATAATCGTACCACACGACGACCCCTTCAGAATCCGCTACGACCGCCTGCTGTGCGTATGAGTATGCCGCTGCGGCCAACGTGAACTGCGTGCGACTCGACGATACAATTGCCTTGTGCCCGATAAGCAACTGCATACGTGAGCGTCATTTCCAGAACATGACAGAAATTCCACAAATGCACGTACGGTATCTGGGAAGGTGACAGGTCGCCTAAAGTTGACATTGATGGACTTGAGAATGAGTGAGACACCTTGCCCCGCGAGCATCGCTTGTGCGCGCTCGCTTCCGCCTAACAGGTTTCCTAGCTCGATCATCCATTGGATTCGGCCCTAGTACGTATGGTGACTTTAGGTCTAGGTATCTTGCACCCCGACAACTTACTGACTCGAAAAACCTCACTGACCGAGCATAGTCAGAATGAACAACACGAGTGGGAACCAGACTCACAATAGTGGGCGTTGTTCACATGTCTGTTTGTCGTTCTTTCAATACTAGTGCCAGATGATCCATGAACGACGAACGCACCGAAATGCATCGTGGTGTCCCCAAACAATACTTTGCTCCCAAAGCGAAGTTGCGCTGTATCCGAGAGAAATCAATTTGACGCGTGCTTGAGCGGCGTGGTCAATGAGAACCTGGCGGTGGTCACTCTGGGAAGCATTTATTGTAACACTATCTCCGCTGACATGTGTGGACATCGGAAGGGATTGTTTGGTTCCCTGTAGCTCTGCAGGGAGTTCATCGGGGGATGCAGGACCTGCGGAACCATGGGGTATGTGGAATGGAGACGATGGGTCACGAAAGGCATCTTGGAGGGACTGCAGAAGGATTCCATTACCTCTGCAAACATCTCATTGTTCTACCTGCTCACCTTGATAGAGGACCCGCTCATAGAAGCTCTATTAAAATTAATATAAGCATGCCGACTTGCGGGAAGACGTGCGCGTCCAACAAAGCAATTAGAAAACATGGTGGCGTATTTCCCAAGCAGTGACTATCCTGTGAGGTTCTACCTCGCCACTACCCATCAAGTCGTATCAAAACCAACTCATGAAATGCCTCCAGCACCGACTCTACAATGTCGATGTTTCCACCAAGCTAGGGCGCGTCCGACGGTGGCGGCTTACAGCGCATGATCCTCGATCACATCCTAACACCTCATAGGTTGATGTTTGACCAAATGGTGTCACTTGATCATAGAAACCACCAAAGCATGGATAGGCACTTTGTACAGTCATCCCATCGGGCCTAGCCTGATTCAATATAAGGACTTATGAATATCTATCTGAAACCTGTCGCAAAGCTTCACTGTGGTTGATCAGTAGACAACGTGGTTTGCCAGGCTGTCGCTCCCATGTCCTTCGCTTGAGGTGCAGAAAGCCGATCATGAGTCCAAAGGCTGCTGGGGAGTGACCAGGTCCACAGAATCATGTAATGGAGCAACACAGGGAATTGATGAACCTCGGTGGCCACCGTGTGCGGGGCCGCTGCAGTCGTTGATGCCATGGAAGGTTCTATACTGGAGAAGTGTAGACTCGGGTGAGTCGGGTCAATTGATTATCATCGGGGCCGTTGCAAAACGCTTTCCATCCGTTGATCGTCGACACTGTCATCTTTCCGGTACTCACTGTCCCCCGACTCGGTTTGCTTTCCAAGCCATATAGTTCTCAACGTAGCGTGTTTGTCTGGTCGACGCGATAGTCGCTACTCGGTGTGTCGGCGACTGCTTGGAAAGTTACTGGAGCTCTCAATATCTTTCGCTATGGGTGGTTTCTTGATGTCTTCTCCGTGTTTTTCATCGTTCCCTGTGATGGGAAGGCCAAGAGGGTTGGATGACCTAACCCTATCGTTTACGGTCACAACGCGGTGCACCATCCATTCGTTCCTCTTCGTCGTCGTCGTCATCAACGATGCTGGCCACAAAATCACATTTGCCTTTCCCGCTCATCCTCGCCGTCTTACAGTTTATTTCAGCTGTACACGCCCACGGACATCATGACGACGTCTCAGAAGAACAACTGCACGCACCGATAGACGTTGTTCTTTACCTCCACATGGGTCTCCAAGCCCTCGTATGGGGTGTCCTATTTCCCGTCGGCATGGTGTTTGGTCTCAGCCGTAGTCGCTGGCACGTCCCGCTTCAGGTCTCGTCACCCCTCTACTTCCCCTCCTCCTTCTGACGCGCACCACGTTCACAGAGTCTCGCATTTGCACTGACCTTTGCTGGTATCATCCTTGGACATGCACATGGTGGCAGACAATTCCCGCGCTCGTTCCATGGTTCCTTTGGCTCTTGGATCCTCCTCCCCATCTTTGCCCAACTCTCCCTTGGCATCTATCTTAAACTACACATTCATGAAAAAACGCTTAGACCGTACGCGGTCCGTGTGCATGGCATTCTCGGACGCATTTGGCCGATATTGGGCTGGACGCAGGGACTGTTTGGCGTCATCGTGTTGAGAGGGCTCTGCGGCGAAGTCGGTGCAGGGCAGTGTGCAGCGCACTATATCATGGTGCGCAAGAGCCGCGGGGTACTATTCTGATGTGCTTATTGTATTCTAGGGAAGCGCGTTCATCGGCTATGGGATAATTATGGCACTTCTGATGGTCGTAGGCGAGAATTGGGTGCGTCAGAGTGGAAGGAGTCCCGAATGGTGGGATTCATGGGTGATTATGCTCTGGGTATGTATGCAGGTCCCAAGTTCAGGCAGTACAATCTTATATTTCTAGGGCATTGTGAACACGTTCACGGAGCACCATGGAGGAGCATGGTCCGTAAAAGACATGCAACACACGTATGCCATGCCATTATCTTTTCTTCATCTCACTGTTCTCACGTGATGCAAGCCTATTGGGCGTGGTGTGGTGGGCGGGCGGAGCATTGGGCATATATCTCTCCCGCAATAATCAGGCAGGTCACCTTCCAGTTTGCTAGAATTTTCCGCTGAAGAGAATTTAGAGAAATGTTTTTCCGGCTTTGATGTGCGTCATCATGGATCCACTCTACTCATTCATAATGATCCCCCAACGACAGTATCATATTGACTGGTTGGGCTATGTCAGATCACACGCAGTCACTCATGTTATCCACCAAAGTGAATTTTCTCTAGCCAGATGTTTCTCGTGCCTGATGATCTGTTAAAGGTACACGCGATGTTTGGATACACGCTCATGTTCGCCGGCCTCACGCGGATCATTGATATTTGTTTCTTCACAACCAACACGCCTGTGGGATCTTTCGACAATGACGAGAGCGAGCATACACTCGCGTCAGGGATCAACGCACATGGTGATTCAAGATCAAAGGCAAAGGCTGCGCGTGCCTTCCGACATTTGCCCCCATTTGTACGCGTATCATGCATATTTATCCATTTCGACTTTTTGTCTAACAACTAGCTATCCGATCTGCGACGGTGTAGCTACTCGTGGCATCAGGGTCAGCGGTTCCCATGGTCGTTTCTCGTTGTCATTGTTGAGACACGTTGCAGGTTCCTGTTCATGTCAGCCACGGATGAAGAACTTCAGGCTGTCCACGAATCAGGGATGGACCACGTCACTTACGTTCTCGGGATGTACAGGTAGGTTGTCACCCTTGCGTTCCTGTATGTATGTATTCTCACCATCGCAAAGTCTGGCATTTTTGTTGTACCTCTTCACGCTCTATCTCCTCAACCTATATTTGACCTCGGGGAGGAACGCCAACACATCCGCAGCTCCACGTGAAGTCGTATTTTCCGCACCAGTGAATGGCGCGATCGAGTTGACGAGTCCGAGGGATGCGTCTAAATGGTATTCACCCGTGCCAGGGGAGGAAAGCGCGGCACACGTATTGGGCGAGGACGAAGAATGATGAGGGGCAATGCGATACATGAACATTTGAACCGTTGGATGTGGATAATACACTAGATGCGTGGGTGCGTGCTACTCGAGTAGTTTGTTGTGTGTATCACCATTTCTTTTGGTTGTTACGCCTGGTGTCATGTTCTGGAGCACATATATATCGTAGTAGTTCGTTATTTTTTCTAGCTATCGAGGATTTTTTTGCATTCACTGCAGAAATGCGGTTGAAGATCTCAAGACCGGGCTTCCAAAGGAAATATACTATATTCTGAATGCCGCTCAAGAAACATGCGTGGAGAGTATTATCATGAAACTTAATGTATGCACGACTGGACTGTCAAACCCTTCCCCAGTCCACGCAGAACACACCGTCCTCTTGCTATTTACTTCTGGCCGAGCAACGCAGCCGCCTTGTTGGACAGGACCGTGAAGAACTTGGATTGACCTGCATCGACCTCTGTTGCACCGACGTCGCTGGGAATACGAGATGACCCGAGAGCCCCAGCCTTTGCCAGCGATTTAACCAGGAGTGGTACCTACGCGAGAGCACCCGGTCAGCATGGATAATGGGTGGCACATTCCAGGGACGACAAAGGTGTGCACGCACTTTGATTTCAACGTCGGGGCTGACATGTCCAACAAGGCCGGTAAAGAAACTGTGAAGGTGGCATGGTCAACACTGAGCGTGGGACGACTTCAGGGGGTAGACAGGTAGACGCACCCCAAAGCGGATTCAGCAAGGCGTGTCTCGGATCGTTCAGCACCCCGAAGAATGGCAGGGCGGAAGATGATGGTGTCTGCATATCCCAAGCGGGCGAGTGCAAGTTCAGTGAGACCTTTGGATCTATGTGAATGGGTATGTATGTGTCAACAAGGATGGACGAAATGAAGTAGAAGAACGACTTGCCTTGTGTAGAGGAATGATGAAGTGGGGTTCGCGCCAACCGACTAAACGAGTGATGGTCGGCAACAGACGAATGACATGTACAAGGAACGAATGTACCGAGAGATACACAACCCGCTGTTCATGCGTTGGATCGTCCGTCATCGCTGCCTCGCACGCACGCACGACATACCTAGCCATTTTTCACCATTTATTAGCCTTGAATCTATCCCATAGGAGATGTAGATACGCACTCTCGGTCGATCTTCTCAAACTGGGCTGCGCCCCCCGCCTTTGCGCGGGTCGTTCCCAGCGTGACGAACACGACGTCCCAGCGACCGGCTTTCAACTCAGCCAGGTCAAGATGTTCGAAATCCATCACTTTTTGTTCGAGTTTGGTCGCATTGGACGGCGGGGTGCTCACTCGCCGACCGTACTCGCCCACGCGGGTCCAATCGTCGCTCGCCAAGAGCTCTGCAAGGAGACGTTTCCCTACGGCGCCTGTCCCGCCGAAAAGGAGTGCCGATTTACCAGCCTGGTTAGCTGCCATGAAAGGAGGCTTTGAGGAATGTGGTGAGGAGCTATCGGGACCTGTCGGGTTCTACTGAATGTTTCTCTTACTTATGTATGTAATATGACAACGAGTAGGATAAGCTAGCCGCCACGACGCGCGGCCTGTCGAATGGAAGCTCAAATTCAAAGGTGAGGATTGTGATTAGACTAGATGCCGAGACACGTCATAATTTTAGCATCTGCCGAGCACCTATACCGAATGACCCTTCTGGCCACAGCTACTTAGTAGGATATGCGTTGGGAGGGGATACGAGCATTGGATCACAAGGTGGTGGAGCCCTCATGAAGATACCGGTTCACTAATGCAGATGATGTTCACAGGGTTGGACATGAGGCAGAGGATGATTGTTGTAGGTAGTAGTCAGTGAGGTCTCGAATTCTCGGATGGTGAGCGCTGACTAGGAACACATCAGTCATCGAATCCGGTGCTAATTAATTTACATGTTGGTTGCATCAAAGAAGTTGAGGGTCCGAACTCAGTCTCAGTCAGCAAGTTGGAGACAAGGCAAGAGTGTATGTTTCCTGGTCAAACAACAGCTCATTAAATACTGTAGATACTAAGCTCTTCACGATACTGGGGTTTTTACCCTCCGTCAACTCCCGCCATATTGTGGCTACTTATCTAATAGTAGTATCCATCACCAGCACTGTATTCTGCATCTGTTGAGCAGCTGACGGTTTTGACAGCTTATGTGAGGTTACGAATTGCAGCTTTGTGATTGGTGGAGAGGGCAAATGTTACAGCAGACCCAAATGGCCAAGCCACTGTTCGTCCAGTTTCAATTGACAGATGCTTGCGTACCTGAAATGCGCAGCACTCATGATGTATCCGTTAAATGGCCTTGGTCACACGTGTGGTAAACAACTGACGGAGCGTCCCACCACTACTCACCCACATAGATATGTCGACTAGCCCAGTGTCTGGACTGGCATACGCCAGCATGTACTTTGGCGCCATCATGGCGACAATGTTTTATGGTTTTACGTGCGTGCAGACGTGAGTGCCATTATCCTAGCGTATTCTCCAACGAGTAAACAAAACATGCCACCCCTACCGCTCGGACAGGTTCTTCTACTACGTTCAGTAGGGCCTGTATAACCAATTCCCGTTCTTCTGTTCGCTAGCCTCGTTGCAGCTATCAGGACGATCCCCTGCGTCTCAAAATCTTCGTATGTTAGATTGTCGAGATGTTGAATTTGTGGCTTATCCTTCTTCTCAGGTTGCAGTCGTGTGGTGAGCTTGATATCACTTCACTTTTGCAGAGCACTCATATCCATCACGACAGGGCACTGAATACGATCCACGAAGCGTTGCTCATTGACGGAAGTTCGTTTCGCGTCAAGCATAATTCCCGAGCATTGTGCCTATTGTGTACCTTTGCACAGTATACAAATACATTGCGGCCGGCATTGCAAATCCATCGTCACTATTGTATTGGGTTCCGTAAGTGACTTGGCTTCAGAGAAATGTTCCTTATGACTCAACAGTCATCCTAGAGAGCTCCACGTACGTGGTTTCGTTCGGGTTTTCTTCGCACGGTCACCAGTGTGGCATAGTTGCAGATACTTGTATCGGTAGCTTTCTTTCCTTGCCTGCGGAACGCATATTGATGTCTTTCAGGAGCTGGTTGCAGTACTTGCTCAGGGTTTTCTCATCTACCGATTGTCTGTCGGTGCGTTCTCGCTTCTGAAATCTCATTGCTATTACTTGACCACCCCTAGTTAGTGGAAAGAAGATCATCGCATTGCTTTTATGGGTAATACTTCCGTGCCAGAAATAGATTTCTGTTTGCGAACCCTGATGTACTTAAGGTTGTTTTGTCGATTCTCCAGATTGGTAAGACCTGGTAAACTCACAGAGAGACACTCAAATAAGCCCTTTAGTGCCTACTATTAGTAAGCTTCGTTAATCACATCCTGTCACCTAAATTTGACAGTGCGATTCAAGTCTATATCGCAAAAGTGCTATATACTGGAGACGGGTGGGTTCATGGGCAGCCTCCTTGGATCATGGTCACTAATGCGCATTCTGTTGTCCATTCAGAACCTTGCATGCTGTTGATCTCACGGTCTTTAGTGAGGCTGTAATCAAAGTATGCTGTACAAATGCTTGTAATCAATTTGCTAAACAATCCGCTACAGACCTTGCTCGCGTTGGGTCTCTCGACTGCGGCAGGAGAGGATATTCTGATTGCTATTTCCTTGGTACTCGTTCTTGTCCACAAGCGTACCATCGCCAATAACGAAAAGTGTGTAGCTAGTCTTGGTGTCTCGTTGGTCTTGAGCTGCGCCTGACCCTTTCGTTCCCAAGCACAGCTCAGATGTTACAGCGCCTCATCGTGGCCTCAATCAGTACGGGCTCGTGGACAGCCCTGTTTGCGCTATTGTCGCCCATATTCGTGCGTATTGTGACCTCTGATACACCTGTCTGCCACATCTCCCTGTAATAAATGTATGTCCTGCCGTTGGACATGCTCTACACCTTGTTCGCATTTCCGATTTGCACCATCTATTGCAATACTGTGCTTGCGAACTTGAACGCAAGGACGTATTTGAGGGATGGATCAAGGGTACAACGCGTCCCTAGCGTAGACTTGTTTGGGAGCACTCTGCCTAGCACAGAGGGACGGCGGAGATGGAAGAAGCTAGTCTTTGCCTCGCCACCGGTGGGTGTTTCCTCTAAGAGCTAGTATACAGCGGCCACTCTCTTGGGCTCACAAAAGAGTGGTTTGGTATTACAGCGTATTAAAGGGACCGGGGAGTTCGTATCCACTTCAGGTATGAACATCGAGTTTGCAGTGACAAGAAATATTTAAGCCACATGGGTTTCCTTGACAAAGTTCGACAAAGGGAAAGCTTGGAATACTTTATGAGTCATACTCCTGACGAAAAATGACATTTCATTCCAAATCCAGGATGTGATGGGCGCGAGTGGAAACAAGAAACGAAGAGGGTAAGCATACGTGAACTCTGTATTATACACTGGAACGCATATTTCAAATGAATCAAGTTCAATAGCGAGCAGGACGACAGGTAGAGCCCGGGATACAGTATAGAGCATATCTGGAGGCCACATTCAGTAAACACGAACGTTCATATGAGATGGGCAAAAACGTGAGCTCAGACCCCGATATGCACAAACACGATCCGCTTCTCCAAAGATACTTCGTCGGCCATCTTTATCACCGCCACATTCAGTGCAGCAGCCGCATTCTCAAAGCTAATCACCGGTCGGTTGAACATCTCCTTGTAGAATTGTGCAGCAACCTTGTGCGCAACAGCATCATCCACCCTCCAGAGTGTCCCAATCACCCCGTTGAACCCTGCGAAATGCATCCCGGCTGCAAGATGAAGGACCTCATCTGGGGTCGATGCATCCCCCACCGCTGTATGACACGCAGACAAGAAAGCAAACTCCGAATTCGCGTATCGTTCTCGAATGATGCGCATGAGGGTGAGCTTTCCGTCACCCATCGCGAACCAGGAGTCGAACGGCTTTTCGGGATGCTGCGAACCGTGGCATGCGAGGTGGACCCAACGGTGGTCTCTGAACGCCTGCACGGCGCCATCGATGGTGGCCGCTTCGCCACTGATGACGTCGAATGCCACTTCGGGTGGGATGCCAGTCTCGTTCTGGATCTTGTCAATCTCGCGGTCGACCTCTGGGAGCTCGCCTAGCTTTATATCCCCACCTGGTTGTCTCTGGCCTACAGCTGCGAATGAAATTTGATCTGTTTTTTCAGAGACATCACGAGCTGCTCTCTGAACACGAATACGATTATGAGCGCGCACGAGAGCGGAGAGAGAAGGTGCGTAGGAAGAGACGTAGAGATCGAACATGTTCTTTGTGGCCTTTCGGTACGGGCCAGCGGCGTGGAACGGCAGCTTGGTGAATTTCGATGTCGGACACCACCAGATGCGTGACCCGAGAGGAAGACGAATGTCATTCTGGAACACAGAGGCGATAGGTTCGACCACGGTTGACCACAGTTCTCCCAGCACTTCCATTACTCGAAACTGTCTTTTGTCCCCGAATGCGTGTGGGTTTTGGGTGAGTTTTGATAATTGCGAACATAAATGCTCGACGTCAGGGAGTGAGCAAGGAAGGGATACATGAATAGGTGGCCCGCTGCGAATGACAATGAGGGCATCGCAATCGTACTTGCATGCATTCACGATGACGACAGGTCCAAGTTCAGCAGCTCTTTGCAGATCCTCAAAAAGTGGAGGCAAGAGGAATCGTGAGAACCCGTCCAGGCAGCGAATGTCCTCCACCACAGACTGCCACTCATCCTTTACGCGCCAGTATGCATCCGAACCACTATCCCCTTGAGCATGTTCCTTGAGTTCACTGCTAAGCCGCGTGAATTTATCACCAAGTGCACGTTCCCGATCACCGTAACTCTCCAGTGCAGCGATAGAAATGTCAAAGCGAGCGAGCTGATTCCACAGGATCCCTCGGCCTTGCTCGAGCAACTCCACAGCCGTCTTGGGGTCACCGTGTCTGATAGCACACGAGAATGCATCATTGGCTAGATCAGCCACCGTTGTCTGCATGGTCTCATGCCTAGATTCTAGGGAAGAATTCAAGGAAGTGAAGTGGTCCAGGGTATTCAGTGATACTTGGTAGGCTTCTACAGCTGAGGCGTGACTGTACTCTTCAGCATCCTGGATCCAATCTTGAGTGGCCTCTAATAGATCAAGTGATGCTGCTGGGGCACATCTCTTCAGTTGCCTATAGGCTTCAAAAGCCTCATCAGGCGTAGGAGATGATTGATCAGGATCTGGGGACTTGAATAGCAGAAGATTGGCCTGGGCGAGTGCACCTGTAACAAATGCGAAATGACGATGTTGGGCTGGATAGGTTGCCAATGCTTCTTTGAGCAATCGGATTGCTCTGATTAGATCAGGGTGGGTATTCAGTGCATTGAAGCGATCCTGTAGAACCAATGCAAGATTACGAAGTGCAAGGCCGTGACTTCGGTGACCAAGTGGCCGTAGTTCAAGTTTCTTTTCTTGAAATTCAATGGCCTTGTTTAGATCATCCAGATCGCCCTGTTGGCGATAACGATCTGCTAGAGACAATGCAAGGTGTGAAAGAGCTTCGATATAGCTTGAATCATCATCTAGACAATGATTGAGTCTCTCCTCTTTCAATGATATGGCTCTGTTCAGGTCTTCTAAATTGCCTTTAATCTTGTAACGGTCTGATAATGATGTTGCTAGCCTTCCAAGAGCCTTTGCGTGGTCTGAGTCACCTGGGGGACATAGAGCAAGTCTTCTCTCCTGCATCTCTATAATCCTATCAAGGACTGCCTCATTTTTCTGAATATAATAATGTTTCCATAAGGATGTAGCAAGATGTCCAAGGGCCTTGGAATGCTCTGGGTGGCCTAATGGACAAAGATCTAGTCTCATCTGAAAAATCTCCATGGCTTTATTGAGATCTGAGATGTTTCCTCCCTGACCATAGCGGTACTGAAAAGAGGAGGCAAGACTATGTAGTATGTTGGTGTGATCTTCATGGCCTAAAGGGCAGAGATCCAATGCTGCCAGTGAAACTTCAATTTTTGTAGACACACAAGGCAAATTTTTGAACTGCTGTGAGAATATACGCAGAGTCTTGTTATACTCTCTGAGAGCAGATAGACAATTATGCCCATTGGACAAAACCTAGAATATTATGTATTTCAATTTCATATGAATAAAATAATTAGTTGAAACTTACTAGCACATCACAAGCTATGTATGTCATAGACAAAGTTGCAGGACCATTGGATAGTCCATGAATATCATCTAATTGTCATCAGACGAGAACCAAGAGACAAGGATAGAACCCACATTGCCATTCATTGCTAGATCCCAACAAGTTGCCAATATTTACAACTATCTTGTCACCCAATAGCTGTCTGTTCCATCCAGGTGTAAGCACTGGAAGACTGTACACAGCAACTATAATGGGAGAAGTGCAAGGTGCAACACTACAGGAAATACATAATTAAGTGGTCATGATACAAAGTGTATGATAATGCCTACAAGAGGAATGGATGATCCCATGTGACAATTGAGCCATCCTCTGATACTTCTCCAGCACATGTTATTTTAGACAGATTGTCTACTTCAACAGCAACACGAATATCTTGCTTAGGCAGTGGAGATGATATAGTCAACTGACCAACTACACACAGGTATGAGTAAGAGGAACACGTTGCCCAGTCAGTAGCTTACCTGTGACCTGGAAAGTAACTTTTTTGGAGCTGCTTTGGCTCATCATGAAGGTATTTGGATATGGGGAAGAATAGGATGGGTTCTTAGGACAGAAAATGAAGTGAGGATATCAACAAGATGTGGAATAGACGAGGTGATGGGATGGGTGTACTGTGAGGTTTTGGCAACAGGGTAGGAATGTAGAATCAAGTACAGGAAGTAGGGATGTAGAAGGGTGTGCAGGAACTCTTCAGCGGAGTAGGCAATGATTGGGGATAAAGGTAGTGTGACTACAAACAATAGCACAGGCAGAAATAGGCTTTTGATCAAGCAAGGATAGATACTGCGTGATGAGACGACTGGGAGATC
>JBBPKO010000407.1:0-24080 GCA_038089295.1 Xerocomus amazonicus
ATCTGAACAGGAAATTGACTACATCGTTGACTCCCACAAACAATGAGGGAAGATAGAGTACCTTGTCCATTAGAAGGGTTTTCCATGAGAAGAATGAGAATGGAAAACTGCACATAAATTAGTTAACACTAAGGATGTGGTAAAGGACTTCCATAAGAGGCATCCCATAGCTCCTTGTCCCCAACCAAAGATGCAACTATGCCATAAATGAGATGGCATTATTGTTGCCCAACCGGAGATTTCCAATAAAAAGGATTCTCCTTGTACTTGCCCCATTTGTCTTTGAAAGAAGACATCATCTCCTTCCCCAATATTTGAAGATCCTGATTTCATTTCTTTTCGAAATTCCATTTCTTCTCCTATTGCTTCCTCTTCTTCTTGCATTATTCCCCTGATCTGGATAAGATTATCCAAGGCACAAGATAGCAAATCTTCAGCTGCAACTGGATGGGATTTCAGCAAATGGCATTTCCATTTAGCCGTCAAATAGTAGGGCCAGCAACCTTAGGCTAGGAATATGTTTCTAGTACAGGCCGAGTGCATATAGCGAAGGACTACATGTGCCTGATGCCAACCTACCCCTTCTACATGCCCCATTGTAACAACTCACCTGCCCATGAGAGGGTCATCCTCCAGGCTTGGAAATTTTGCTCTAATCATTCGCCATGGACGTTGAATCTTGAAAAGGGGGTAATGAAAGGTTTTTTCCATTATTTCACTCTTTCACTTTTCACTCTATCACCAATTCACCTTTTCATCTTATCACCGAATATTAAAGAACATTCTAGTTAATTTCCATGCCTTGTGCTGGACATGTGTAGCATAGACATCCTGTATTCTAGTTTTGGTACTTTCGAATCCATACCACATTGCAAAAGCCTCTCTTCGAGTGCCTAGTAGTGTGATCCCTGTCAATATCCTTTTAGTAGTGTACTTTTTCCCTCGTATATAAGAGAGACCGTTCGTACTCGAACACCTCAGTCTGTTGCATCACGTGCACGACTGAGGTGAGTTACTGATCATTTACTATCTACTTTATGCTTACTCGTATATAGTTAATCTCTCTAGGTGAATATTATTAGTCCGTTGCATCAAGCGCACGACTGAGATTATTGTATCTAGCCGCGCGCTACCCGATCTTTTCTCACACTCGCCGACCGGCTAATCAGTCTGAGCGGCGACTATAATTCATTACTTGCAGGCCCGTCCAGATTTCTTGTCGTAAACCGGCCTCTGACCGAACATCCCTTTTCTCTTCATTTCATATTTGGCATCCCTTGTACGACGACCGTCCTCGAATCCAGTGCCCGACCCCAGAGCATACCCCATTCAACAGCCTTTGTTCCCGCTGATGCATGACCGGTTGCGGAGAGCATTCCTTCCATTTTTCTACTCCAGTATGGTGGAAGCCTACCGTGGCTAATGGCGGGAACACTGATGGATCTGGCGGCACAGAACTGGACCACAATCTGCATAAGTAACTACGAGGTGCGAGGACAAAGGTGACTATGCTACATCTACACGGTGCGATGAGATATATACTGTAGTGCACGTAGTGTGTTGGCCAGTAGGGTTATGCTACAGGTTTGCTCGCGTCGTATGCCCCAGTAAGACTCGTCACAGATATGTGGAAAGGAGACAGGGCAATTTTCAGTACGTAAACACTTGCTTTTTGCTCTCGGGTCGGGGTACCTTGTTGCGGAGTGCCGTGCTCATTCTGGCGTGACGCCGTAGGTATGAAAACCAATGAACGAGGGACAACTGTTTTGACGAGTGCCATGGCGACCCTGGTGGATAGGGACAAGGCGAATCCGTAGTTGTTCTTGACCACACATTTATCACCAATTCTTTGGTTACCCCCATCATAACGAGCGCATAATTCACCACAGTGATGACGACTAATAGTATAAAAGATACAAGAACACTCATCTGAGGCTCCTCTGTTTCCTCTTCGAGGATTAATGACATGGCATATCCCGATTCCGGGTCGGAGGTTAGTTGCATAGTGTGAGTTGCCTCGGCCTTTGGTGCCAAGGAACGATCTTGTTGAGGAGATGCGACGAGTGGTGTTTCTGTATATTGTGGGACAGCAGCTTTCTTGCCATGACGGAATCCCTTGATCTTGAACGGATTTTCGCTGTATTTCTTTGATTCAACTATCCCCTCACTATCAACTTGGTAGAGAGCCTTGTGCAAAAATAGCTGGAAGAACAGGTAGGACCCATAGACTGGCATGCAAAATAATCGCGTTAATCATGCAATCATGCCCCCGAAGTAGCTGCGTACTAAAGAGTAAGATAATGGCTACCTAGAAACAGCTGGGGTCATCGCATTGATCTATCCTTAAGACTAACGAACTCACCCCACGACTCACCCTAAGGACGGCCTGATCGGTGGTGTCGATATCAGCCCCTTGATTGAACAACAAAAAAGCGCCGGGCAAACGGACTGCAACATCACTGATGGTCAGAAGTGTTGAGTTCATATGCGCTACAACTTTTCAACTCGACATTTCAACATCGCGAACGATCAAGTGGTGGGGTTTGCGCACGGAGTCCAAAACCCTGCTCCGAGAATCTGAGGCCACCCGCGAAGAAATGCATGCCGAGCACGAGCACTGTGCGGTTGAGACCGTTATTAGGATACATGTGATGTACGAGCAAACTCTTACACAAATTGCTTAGGATAGAGCCCACAACTCACAAAGAGTGAGTACAGAGATATGTAGACCCACAAGGGGACACCTAAACCCACGGGACGACTGCACGATGCCTAATTCACACTTGGTTAAAGCAATAACCTGACAAAACGGGCATGAACGTGCAGAAGCACGTACGGTGATGTTCAAATTACCGATACAATCAGCCCGGCACTGTGGAAAGTAAGGCACAGGCGATTGAGAACAAAAAGGATAGACCTACGCATTTCTCTGTGTAAAAAAGTGTCGAAGATGTCGGATAGATTATGACCATACTCACAAGTGTGACATTCAGAAGGCCAGCCAAGCTCTGTCCAACCCGCATTGATAATTCATCTGTGGCAAACCCGCGCAGCTGGTAATCGGTGAGTAGTGGCGAATAACATGCTCTAATTTCCAAGCAATCGACCCACCTTGGCAAGAGGTATTATGGCTGATGGCTTATGTAACCAAAATAGCGTAGGTAATCACAAATTCCATCATTCCCCGTCAAGCAGAAAACTTTACAAGTTGAATGCTTGCCCAAAAGAAAGAGGGAAATAATAAAGAATATGGATACCTATTAAATCCAAGTCCAACTGCCGTGGTTGAGCATAAGCGCAGTTGCCTAATATGGCAAGTCGCTGCTCACTTGCGCTACCTCCTTGCGCTACATCTGCCTGCAGTCGCCCTCTACTCGCCGTTCTTGCGCAGTTCGCCTTCGTGGTCGCCTTAGCGTCGCATATACTCGATATATAATATTTTTGATTGGTCTGACCCGCCCGATTCAGCCTTGATATGGCTGTTCGCCCCGGTGAGTCCTTCGTCATCCGCTAACCATTGCCTTTAGCTTGCCTCTTCGGCGCGGTTCGGCCAGCAGACGGGCCGCTTGTAGTGCTTTGTGGACGGTTTTGGTGGCCTATGTATGTGCGCCGTTGGTCTTTCGTACTGCTCATGCCGACTCGCTTTGCCTTCATCTGGCGATCGCGTTTCGGGTCGTCTCGACTCGCAGCGTGCGCCGCTCGTCGCGCCATCTGTTCTGCCTTGCTTGTCATTGTTTCTGCCACTCCTGCAGTCGTTTTCGTGCGCCCAATCGCGCTTGGCGTCTCCCAGTCCATTCTGGTCGCCCCAATAATCTGGTAGGGCTGGCCTTAGACTCTGTCTCTGCGGGTTCATACTCGCGGCGCGATTGTCTCCGCTGCCTCCCTGCTGTCTCTTGATGCCGTCTCCGCTATTTCGACATGTCCCGTTGCTCTCGGCGCTTCTCGGCTCGCCCGCTGTGGTCTTGAAGTGTTCCGGCACCCTAGGCATTGCGACGGGTTGAGTTCAACCGCGTTATCATCGAAATGGTGCACTTGTCTGCCATTGAGATAGGCATGGTTGAAAAAATCTTGAGAGCGAGGGCCTAACATCGAGTAGACACTGAGAAGTGGCGCTCATCCGACTCCATTGTAACATGGGACATACTCCAAGAACAGAGCCATCCGTGTCTTTCTGGACTGTAGCCCACCAGTTCACCGTCTTTCTACATCAGGTTGAACTCGCCGGTCAAATGGTGTGATTCCTCTTACATAGGCTTTCAGCTGGTCTTTTGATGCAGCAAGTGCGTCGGACGGATAGTAAAAGGTACTGTATGGTTCATATGGTTCTTTGGATCCACCCATGCAGAATAAACGAGGCAGCAATGAAGGTGTCTATACGATGTACAATACGCGAGGTATGTAGTACATCGGCTTCACACACACACACTTTGGTAATCTAACAGAAAAAAGTCAAAGCACACAGTCATATCTTTCAATCAAGTTGTATGTATACCATTGGCTGAATGGTCAGGTACAGCAAGAATGAGAAATGATTGATTAGAATGAACAGTATCTCATTCGAGAATAGTGTTCATTCTATTACAGCACGCCACGACCACATGCACAGGGTCTATTTAACCTTGACCCAATTTGACACCTCAAATCGCGCCCTCCGAAATTGACTGGCTAATTAACCGTAATTTACATAGGCTAATTTACAGGTGTAAATTTACAGGTCCCATTTTCACCGAGCACTAACGAGTCCCAGCACGTCGACGGGTATGGTGCTCACTTTGGGATACCCATCTCCGACGGGGTAGTATATGTCTGTACTTGTTCTTGCTACTGCTGCGACTACGACTGAATGACGCCTCTTCACGAACCGAAACAGGAGACTGAACAGAATGTCCGCCATCCCTGAAACAGCTTGCCTGGTCGTCGATTCATCGTGTAGTGACCAGCTTCAGGTGGAGTCCTAACTGTTCGTATGTGCACGAAGACAGAGTGACAAGGTTAACCATCAAGTGCCCGTAGTCTAATTATGCGAGGGTTCCATTTTCTTAACGCCGCGTGTTCGATCGATGCGGGAACATGTATCAGTGTCCCATAAGTACGTTAATGGGCTGTCTTTGATGAAGAGTAGGTACCACATGTTGAGTCTCTTCGGCCACCCTGCTATCACCTCCATCTCAATCTCAACCAGTACGTGACTTTTGGGTAGCGGGGTTCTCCAGCGTGGTGTTTAAACCGGTCAGTCACGAAGGGGATGATGTGTGGACAAGTCTTTTGAATGCGAGTTATGGCTGGGAGACGACATTCAGGTCGACTCTAAAGCTTCGGAGAAGTACGTATCCTGGAGTTGCAGAGTGTGCCGACCCGTCAGTCTTGTTGCAGTTGATCCCATTTCAAAGTTTACAAGTTGTCCAGGGAGAGACGGAAGGAGCAAGTCGCTGCATCGATGGCTGCGAAACAAAAGAAACGGACTGATAACATCTCCATGCGGAATGAACGGCGAAACGAGAAAAGGAAAAGTGCCCAGTCACGGCCAGGGTTTTGAAGAGAAGTCGTTTTCGAAGCGCAAAGGTAAACCTTCGGGTAAAAAGAAATGAACACTAGGACCGTACGGTTTGACGATGGCGATCCATGCAGTATACAAGGTCGTATGCTGCTTCACTTTACACATTACTGGATCGAATTCTCGTTGAGTTAACATCGAGTCTCGCAATTGAAGAGGCATGTGTAAGCCCATTGGCATACACATCACGTGCACTCTGGTATATATCTCGCCGCACCGCGTAGATGTAGCATAGTCGCCCCTTGTCTTCGCACCTCGCAGTCGTCGTATAGATCGTGGTCAAGTTCTGTCCTGCCCGATCCCTCAATGTTCCCGCCATTAGCCACGGTGGGCTTTCAGCATGTAAGATCAATGATAATATCAATAAATCGTAGCACAGAACAAATACCTCAAACACAGAACTTCAAGGCACCATTCTGATTCCATTGTTGATAACACAATGAGTACCGCTGCTTGCATTCTATAATAAACGGTTAGGTTGGTTACTGACCTCAGACGCTGGCTTGAAAAGCGTGAGTGCCGATCTGGGGTTGGGATCAGTGCTTTCCTGGGCCACTATTCTTCTCGGAGGCTAATGTCACCTTGCTCATTTCACTCTGCTTTATCCAGTCGAGATATCCAAGTTTAACACTAGTCGCTCGTCGACGGGTTGGGCAAAATATGAGCCATCTCACTTGATGTCGATTTCTTCTCCTTGCCTATCTGTTAGGACGTAGCTGGAACTCGGAACAGACATTTATTCACGCGAGTTAACGCTACGCACCATGAGGGAGGTGCACGACTGCTTTCTAGTCAAAATAACAATGTATTCTCTCTTCACAAATACTTTCCAAAGAAAACCATAATTCGACGGTAGATACATTTGCAGAAAATTAACGTTCGAGCGTCCATCCAAGGAACACGACATCCTGTCGATTGCTTCAACATCTCGTTCAGCAGCCCATCGTAATACCGTTGTAAGGACCGTCGTGGTCCCCAAGGTCGCCGTCCCAGATCTCAGGTACATCACCGACAATGCACTGTGTACTGGGATCGTCCTGCCCTATAAGCGCACGTCCGGCGTATCCATGACCATTCATGAGCAGCAAAAACGTACCAGGGCATGCGGTCCACTCCCCAGAGTCCTGGATATGTACCTCGCCTGCAGGGTGGACGTATCCCAGGAACATGCCGGGGCAGATTGGGATCGGGTCTTCTTCGTTGTTGATATGTGTCAAGTGCGCATCCGCGTCCACGTAGTCGGCAAACGCTTGGTTACCTACACGGGGAAGACCGTAGCAGACAGTTTGGAAAGTCGTTCCCGGTGGCAACCAAAGTGGGAGATAGATCGAATCGAGAAGCGCAATGGCCGCGCCTGCCAGGCGCATGCGGATGACGATTTCAATCGCAATGTCCCAGAATGCTTACCTAGAGAGTGACCGACTAAGGTGACGGACGTCGCGCCATAGCTAGACATGGCTTGCTGCACAGCAGAGAGTACGTCCGTAGCAGTACTGTCGGGCAAATTCAAGTCGGGAAAATAGACACGGAATGAAAGGGCATACGCTGCCTGTTCGTTCGCAAAACCACTGTGAACTTCGATATCGGAGCTGATACCTGGGAAGAGCGACGAATCCAAATTTTCTAACAGAATATCGGCATCCGTAACGAGGGGTTCACTGGGAAAAATGGCGATCTACTTGAGAAAAACACGTGTAGGGTGAGATAGGAACTGACATTTCCGAAGGCTTCGTTCCCTGATGGGCGACGATCACCTTGCCGAGGTCGGGGTCATACCCAACATACCCTGGATTGGAGGGCGTATCTAAGCCTCCGTCGAACTGCGCGCACACGAGTGTATGTCTTACAGTATTGAACGGAGACACCGTCACCACCCGAAGCGACGGGCTTGAATCCAGGATTCGCTTTGCAATTGGCTTGGTTGGAGACGGGTACATCAACGCTCTACACAATACCCATGCATTGGGGTTCGAACGGACATACCTCCGCAATCCCATGCTAGGGTGGGCTGTCGTCAACGCTGTGATCGACTGCCTCGCGGAAAGGGCAGGCGACACCTGCGCGGCTATGACACCGAGGAGGATAAGAGCACGGGCAAAGGACATCAGGATCACAAATTCAGAATGTGAGAATGCCTACTCTACTGAGTCAGAACAGGCTTTATAGCATGTTGTGATCGTTGTATATTCGGCAACGAGGCAGCGAGGAAACCCACTCAGGCTGCCATACGGACAGGCGTCCTGGCAGTCTGGATATGGTATAGTTGGAGCGTGTCCCACATCTATATTCGAGAAGGATGTCAACGAGAGAAACATGCCAACCGGCAGTCTGTCGTGATCATGCTTGGCTCCATACGGCTAAGCGCATGGCTCAAGGTTATAGTTCCGTTCAGATCCCAGGCCCTGAAGAAGACCCTATGTCCCTGTGAATTCGTATGAGCGGGCATGCGTCCTGACGGATGTGCCAACCTGGAAGGAGTTGGAATCGTAGGATACGCCTGCACCGTCGATCGAGTCGCAGAAAGAACATTTCTTTGGCAACCTGTCATCATCACTGAGAGCAGTAGCCAATCACGAAACCCTGGGTGACAGACAGCCTCGTTTTAGTCATCATCCAGAGTGACCCAAATTGCCTTCGGGAACAAGAGGCCAGAGTGTCAACCTGACAGGGATCACACTACTAGGCACTCGAAGAGAGACTTTGCAATGCGGTATGAATTCAAAGTACCAAAACTAGAGTTACAGGACGACTATGCTACAGCTTATATACTAACTATGGCTATGCTACACATGTCTGGTGCATGGCACAGAGATTAATAGAATGTTCTGTAATATTCGGTGATAGCGTGAATAAGTGAAGAGGTGAAAGGTGAAGAGTAATGTGATTACAAGAAAGAGGAAAAAAACCTTTCATTACCCTCTTTTCAAGATTTGACATCCACAGTGAATTGAATGCAAAATTTCCAAGCCTGGAGGTGACCCTCTCATGGGCAGGCGAGTTGTTACAATGGGGCATGTAGAAGGGGTAGGTCAGCGTCAGGCACACATAGTCCTTCGCTATACGCACTCGGCCCGTACTAGAAACGTATTTCTAGCCTAAGGTTGCTGGTCCTACTATTCATCGGCTAAATGGGAACACCGTTTGCTGAAATCCCAACCAGTTGCAGCCGAAGATTTGCTTATCTTGTGTCTTGGAAGATCATATCTAGATCGGGGGAATAATGCAAGAAGAAGAAGAAGTGATGGAAGAGGAAATAGAGTTTCAAAAGGAAATGAAATCGGGATCTTTAAATACAGGGGAAGGGGAGGGTGCCTTCTGACAAAGACAGATGGGACAATTACAGGGAGAATCTGTTTTATTGGAAATCTCTGGTTGAGCAACGACGATGCCATCTCGTTTATGGTGTAGTTGCATCTTTGGTTGGGGATGAGAGGCAATGGGATGCCTCTTATGGAAGTCCTTTACTGCATCCTTAGCATTAGCCAGTTCATTTGCAGTCTTCCATTCCTGTTCTTCTCATGGGAACCCCTTCCAATGGACAAGGTACTCTATTTTCCCTCATTGTTTGCAGGAGTCAATGATGTAATCTATTTCCTGTTCTGGTACACCGCTAACAAGGTCTGGAGGAGGTGGGGCGATCTTCTGTGATGGGAATTCCCCTTTCTGGTATGGCCATAGAAGGCACTTGTTGAAGACCGGATGAATTCCTTTCCAGGATCGTTCCAGTTTGAGCTTGTAGGCCAATTTACCGATCTTTTCCATGATCTTAAAAGGGCTGTATCACTTGTCATCAAGCTTCTTTGAGGGACAATTGGATCTGATGTTCGTGGCTTCAACCAACACTGTTATGAATCCTTAAGAACACCCCTAAGTCCCTGGATCATCTTTTCTGATCCTCTAGAAGTCACTTTTGCTCTAAGGTACTTTTATCTAATCTTATCTATAGGGGGGACCAAAACCCAAAATCTTCGCCCATACATCTTGGACCAATGGACCGATCCCTTGGCCCCAGCTCTTCCTCCCTACTCATATACATCTAGAAGCATCCATGGACGCCCTTACCTCCCATAGATTCCACCCCCTTGGTGGCAGATCTTCAGATAACCCCAAGGGTGACATATGTATCAAACATGCAATCCATTATAACTAGGGCTATGCTGCCACTGCAGCAAGGACACCATATGTATGATCTTCCATTCTACATGCTACTTACATGCCTTCCTATACCCTTTACCATCCAATCATTAGATTTAGGTACAACTCATGTAAATACTTAGATAGTATATACAGCCCAAGGAACTTGACCAGGGAACTCCCCAGTCAAGTTCTCTTGGTGTTCTCCCTCTGGTAGGAGGCCCTAGCAAGATAGACTCAGTCCCACATCTCCCCCTTTCTCACATTCTCACTCATACTTTGGCCCCTCTCTATAGATCTCAATCATTAAGGCTTATCTAGGCCTAGTGTAGAGATCAGAGGTGTTTCAAACACTAGATCGCCGGGTTTGTATTGGGGTTTATCCACAGCCTTGTGGTCATGGAATTTTTTCATGTCTTTGGCAGCAAACTCTAGAGCAAGCTTGGCTTCTGCCTGGGTTTCCTTAATCCTATTTGCAAATTCTTCAGCAGATTCATTAATGACTCGCTTCTTTTGATCACGTCTGATGGTAGGGTTATGTCCATAATTGACCATAAATGGACTGTGACCTGTAGCGGAGCTAGTCTTCTGATTATGTGCGAATTCTGCCAGAGGTAACCATTCAGCCCAGTCATTTTGATGGTGATTGGTATATATTTGCAAATATTGTTCGATCTCCACACTGAAGCGTTCAGCTTGACCATTAGTTTGCAGATGGTATGCCATGGATGGATTTGCTTCGATTTGGAGGAGGGAATATAGATCTCGCATGAAAGAGGATACAAACTGAGTACCCCGATCAGAGATCACCTTGTTTGGAGTTCCACGTAATTTGAATACATGGTCTCGAAAGATGGTAGTGACACCCAAAGCTGTGATGTTGCTCTGGATAGGGAATACATGGATCATCTTGGAAAATCAATCTATGATGGTCAGGATTGCATCTTTTCCATTGGACTCCGGTAACGGTCTGATGATGTCAATAGAGATTTCCTCCCATGGATAGGAGGGGACGGAGTTAGGGTTGAGTGACATGGTTTGTGTTTGCCTTTTGGCTTTTACTTTTTGGCATACGTCACAGCCAAGTACGTACTTGTGGACATCTGTAGATAGGGAGGGCCAGTAATAGGTGCCCTTTATTAAGTCTCAGGTTCGGCAGTATCCGGGATGTCCAGCAAGGGGATGGTCATGGTTTTCTTTTAAAATTCACTCACGAAGATGAGCAATCTTAGAGATGTACAGTTGGTCTTTGTAGTATCAGACATTGTGCTCTTTTGTCCAGTATGTACTTTTGGACTCAATAGCTTTCTTAACAGATTTGTCTAGATACTTCTATGTAGACTCTACTATACTCATTATGATTTTCAGGAAAGGTGAGGATGAACTTGTCATCTGCGAGGCATCAGTGGACGGGAGAGGTTTCTCAGAGACGGAAGATGAACATGTCAAAGACACGCGCACAGCAGCAGTGTCATTCGGGAGAGGTTCTTCCAAGTAGAAAAGATGGGGATCGAGGAGGATTTGAGCTTTGTTGTCGAGCTCTATCCCCTTTTCAAAGTCTGTCCTCTGGGACAGAGGATCAGCAGGGTTTGTTTTACCACTTTGGTGGGTAAGCACGAAGTGATACTCTTGGAGGATTTGGGATCAACGAGCTTGTCGCCTCGAAAGGTCCTGAGGTTTCTTAAAGAATTCGAGATTTTTATGGTCAGTGAGAATCTTGAACTCATGTGCGGCACCAAGTAGATAATGGCACTATTCCTTGAGAGCGAAGATGATTGCTAACATCTCTAGATCTGTGGCATGATAATTGCGCTCCATGTCATTGAGGGATTTTGAGATGTAGGCGATTGGTCACCATTGGTTTTCTTGTTTTTGAGAAAGGATTGCTCTGATCTCAATACCCAATCCATCTGTTTCAATATGGAAAGGATCTTTGTCATTTGGCATAGCCAAGGACAGGGCAGATGTGAGAGATTCTTTTAAAGAATCGAAAGCTGCCTGACATTCATCAGTCCACTCCCAATCCTTTTTTTTGGATGTAAGGGAATTAAGGGGTTGTGTGACCTTTGCAAAATCACACATGAAACGGTGGTAGAAATTGAGGAATCCTAGGAAACCTCAGAGTTGTTTGTGGGAAGATAGAATGGGCCAGTCGCACACAGCAGTGACTTTTCCAGGATCCATCTTGACTTCCTTGTGTGATATGATGAGACCTAGATATTTGGTCTCAGCAGCATCAAAGTCACATTTTTTGTGTTTGAGGAACAGTTTATTATCCCTCAGTATTTGTAACACCTCGTGGACAATGCGATGGTGTTCTTTTAGATCAATCGAGAATATCATAATATCATCTATGTAGACGACTACTTTTTCCTGATCTACTAGGTCCTTAAAGAGCTCATTCATCATTGTCTGGAATGTAGCTGGTGAGTTGCAGAGTCTGAAGAACATAATGAGTGGCTCATAGAGTCCACGATTTGTATGAAATGTGGCCTTCCATTCGTCACCTTCTTTCATTCAGACATTATTATATCCCCATCAAATGTCGAGCTTAGTGAAGTACTTGGCGGTCTTCAATTTGTTGACGAGTTCGGCGATGAGGGGGAGTGGGTAGCAGTTCTTGACCATGATAGCATTTAGCTTTCGGTAGTCTTGAACCAGGCAGAGACGGCCATCCTTCTTCTTGACAAAGAAGAACGCTGAAGCAAAGGAGGATTTGGAAGGGTGAATCCTTTCTGATTATAGATTTTCTTCTAGGAACGCATCGAGTTCCTTTTGCTCTTCTGGTGACAGATTGTAAACCTTGCAGTCTACTTTCTGATCTCTGGGGAGCAACTCGATTGCGTGATCCCAGAGTCAATGTGGGGGAAGTTCATTGAAGTTTTCCTTGGCGAATACGTCTTCATAATCATGATAAACTTCAGGAACAGCTTCTTTGAACATTTTCTTAGCCTTGGCTATGTTAGCTGCAGTGGCGATATCGATTGATATATTTCTAAGGTACGTATCACAGTTTAAGAAAAAGATATGATCTCCATCTTGGATCTTGTCATCTTCTTCATCTATGATGGCATATGGGGTGTGATCCTGACAATTGAAAGTAATTTTACTTTCCTTCCAATTGATCAGGGGGTTGTGTTTCTTTAACCAATTGTGGCCTAAAAAGACCGCGTTGGTTCCTAGATCGGTTATGGTTAACACTATCTGTTCCTTATGATCACCAATGTCTAATCCAACAATGATGTATTCATTAATCTTGCCTCTGGCATTTAATGTACCATCGGTGTTGTATACAGGTATGGGATGTGGTAACTTGTGAGTTTCCACCCCCTTTTCAGAGACAAAGGATTTATCTACAGACAAGCCAGTACATCCTGAGTCGATAAGTGCTTGTACTGACAGTATTCGGCTGTCAGAGAGAGTGAGGTTTACTGCTACCTCAAGAGAATTGTTGGATCAGTCAGATTGTCATACATGTCGTGGTTTTTGTTGAAGTTCGTACAAGGCCCAGTACACATCTTCAGCATTCATAGATTGTATCTCTTTTACAAGATTACTATCTACTTCCATTTGTCTATCGTTGTGTACGAACGACCTAAGATGGTGGATAGTTTTTTTATCATTTGAGTCAACCCTTTGTTTAATCTATCAGATTGACCATGGATCCACTGTATTCATCCAGGATCCTTTTGTAATTTCTTTGGGTTCCACTGGTAAAGTTTCACCCCATTTCAAAATGTGAATACTCTTCATCAGCAATGAACATGCCACCGCATTTCACGGCAGGAGTGGTTTGTGTTACAATTTTCTTCTTTTCTCTGTATTCCATCCTATGATCACCTTTATCGTTCCCTTTCTGATCAGATCTCCTTGTATCAATGGACACTATTCCATTTCTAGACAGTGATCGTTATCCTGTCTCGTGTTCCTTATCAGATCCCCATCCGATTACTATCTCCCCCAAACCTCAACTGATCTTAATCTTTACCCCATAGATTGGGTTGATAACACTTAGTCAGGGTGGTCTGTGCACCACTGGGAGTAGTATATATACCTTGTGCTTTGTACTGGTAGCAGTAAGCTAGTTCTACACAATACCATGTAGTTTCTAGACTTGTCCTCATTGCTAAGCAACTCTTCGTCTTGAAGCCTTGAGTAGTATCTTTTGACTAAGGTCTTAAGGTACTTGAAGCATAACAGTTTGCTTGGAAGAGGAGAGGGTGACAATGAACGTGTCAAAGCCCCGTGCACAGCAGCAGGAGTCTCCGGGAGTGGTTTGTCACCTTGGGAGGAGAGAGTGAGGAGATCATCTATTTCTTGCTTGGACAGGAATCTGTACATCCGCCAAATGTCAGTCCTTTTGTCCGAGGTTGTTTTCATTGACTTTACTTCAATGATCTTGGGGAATAATGGTGATGATGGTGAGGTCTCTTCTTCAGATTCCTCAGTTTGTGATCTGGCGTCGCTGTTGCAACAACCGGGGGATATGATTTCTTTTGAGTCTACAAGGGACTCAGGTTCGTATTCAGTCTCACACATTGGTTCAATCAGGAGAACAGAATTTTTATTCATAGTATTAAATACATTGCTACTATGTGTGCTATGACCCTTGTCCTTAGGAGCACCAGCATGACTTTTTACTGAGCTCCACTTGTGAAACCCAATTTTCTTAATTGTTTCGCAAGGTCATTGCTGGTGGTGTATTCAATGTCTCATCCTAGCATGTGAATACATCGGACTCGATGGAGCCTTGGTGGATATGCAGCGCAAGGCCACACTCTGGAACATTTCGTGCATTTCCCTTCTGCGCGTGCCTTCCCAATGTCCATAGGGACTCCTTGTCCTGAGAACATACCAACGGCATTGGGGTGAACCACGGCTGGAGTGGATTGGGTTGGCACAGTCAGGTGCACCACTTGGTGGAAGGATTTTCGAGGGGGATCCTAAATCCTGGCAGTGGCCTTTCGGGCCGCGATTTCCTTGAGAACCGTTTCTGCTCTTACGAGCTTGCGGTTCCATTCAACAATGTCATAATTGTCGAGAAGGTCTGGCTTGGACCTCTCGACATATTCTACAATGGAGTTATGCACCCCATTTCTTGCTATTCCTACAAGCATATGCCCATAGGCCTTGATATCAAACTCGGCTTCCAGTATGAGTTGATTCATTCTGGTGAAGAAATCCTCCACCGAGTCTTTTCCTTGTTGGAGCTTCATCAGCTCCTTCTCTGCGTTTCGCTGAAGGGCTGCTGGGCGGTAGTCTCACTTCAGCATCTCTTGTAATTTCTTGAAACTTTCTGTCTCAAGTTTGTTTTGTATGACATATAGATCAGCAAACCGACCTGCTGGGTTATTGCCCTTCATGTAAGAGAGGACAATCATTATTTTTTGCTTATTGGAAGGTTCTTCCTCAAAACCTTCCAGATACAGCGTGACTGTTCGCCACCACTGGACGAACTTTTCTTTGGTACCATCAAAGCTCTCATGCTTCGTGGCAATGGATTTGCCAAGTCAGTGACCGAGCTGAACTTGCGGAGGAGTGGAGAGGGGTTGATGAGGTGAAATGCCCATCAATATGTCTGAGGATGGTCTTGCAACCGAGGGGACTTGTGCCATTATGGCGGGTGAGGTGGGTGGTGCTGGTATATATGGTCGGGGCATTGGACCAGCTGTTGAGGGGTCAGCCTGAGCTGCCAGGAACCAGCGGTCATAACTGGCCATGAATTCCTCTTGCGAGGCTGGCCATTGTTGGTTGAATGTAGGAGCGAAAGGCTCCAGTGTTGGTGGGATTGGTATTTGCACTGCTGAAAAGGGACACGAGGGGCAGGGATGAGCTAAAGAGCCCATGATTGGTGATCTTGCAGCACGAGAGGCTGCTCAGGAAGTGGAAGCTTGAGATCCACCCCAAATTGAGGCGGATGGAAGCTGTTAAGGATGGGACATCGTTTAGCAGCACACAGCAGCTTGCCAATTGATGTTGGATGGAAGTGAGGAATAAGACATGTGTGGTTGGACGTGCGTGAAGAGCAAACACCAACAGGTAGAGTCGGAGGGGGAACGGACATCTCCATGTGCTATATTCCTTATATCATGTAATGCATCTAACATGATCCTTGACACACAGGACGTTTGCACCTTAAGCCATGCCGTTCTGGTCAGGACAATAAAGTATGTCTGCCAGGGGAGATGACCAACCTGGGCATCCGTCCTCTCGGACCCATATGCCGTCTATGCTACATTGTATAGTGCGCGTACGGTCACGGCTCACCTGCCTCGCGGCTAGGCTTCCCGTTATCTAGAGGGGTCTCCCCTAATAGGCCCACCAGGTCTCGCCTTTTATGGGGGCTCCCAATTCCCCAACCTACACATACTCACCTACTCACATAGGGCAAGACTAACCAACATCAAAGTCAGATCCGGGAGTGGTACCCAGACGACTATGAGATGCCATGAGTGTCCTATCCAACAGACCAGTGGCAGCTTGGTCATGTCAGTCAGATGGTGTTTCACTGAACTCCACTGGTCATTCTCGTGTTCCTGCACTCTGTACAGGCTAATCAGGGAGCGTGCATTCAGTGAGGGAGATAAGGAGAACCTGTGAATAAACCGTTGAAGAGGCAGGGCAGGAGACCCTGGGGTAGAAGTTGACAGGACGATGGTCGCTAATGCTGTCTGGCTGCACAAACACCTTCACTCATTACCCCAGAGTGATCACAGGGGGGACCATATGTATCATGTATCCCTACATGCCTGGGTCGATGTCACCCAAGAACCACCGGTAGTACACTATCCGGAAAAGCAACTTTATCCTTGTTTAGATCACCACAAAGGATCCCAGCATTGCCCGAAGGCTGGTACTGCGACTGGGGAGTGTGGTGAATACGGCGGATGACCATATGACAAGTGTGGGTCTAGTGCTTTTCTAGTCCTTTCATGATAAAGGATATGGGTAGCTTTTACAATGGCCAGTTGGTTTTCCCTTAAGCCTGGGGTCCGGCTGTAACCAAGAGTAGTAAGGATGCAACCGTGAAGAGCGGCCACGATGGAAGGATGTGGATGTCGGGAGCATGAAGAGTGCTGTAATGAAGAGACGAGTGGGTAGTAGGAGTAGTTTTGGTACTATGACAGGGATCACACTACTAGACACTCAAAGAGAGGCTTTGCAATGTGGTATGAATTCAAAGTACCAAAACTAGAGTTACAGGATGACTATGCTACAGCTTATATACTAACTGTGGCTATGCTACACATGTCTGGTGCATGGCACAGAGATTAATAGAATGTTCTGTAATATTTGGTGATAGTGTGAATAAGTGAAGAGGTGAAAGGTGAAGAGTAATGTGATTACAAGAAAGAGGAAAAAAACCTTTCACAACCATAAATTGTGAAGGGCATCTCAGCAACTCGCTTTTGTGTATTCAGCACAGTATAGGCAAATGCATAGTTTTCGCAGCTATTTTACCATCCTCATTTGTGGGTGATTTACTCCATAGCCGTTGTAGCGGCTGTGTTTTGTTCCCCCTAGCCTGGGATGCATTGAATATCACAGATCGATCACGATCACGTGACGTGCCTTGTCGCACCCGGCACGAGTATATTTGAAGTCCCGAAAATAGCTCCGAAGCCATATCCACTTGCATATAATCAGCGGGGTTCGAATGTGTAAACGAATACGAATACTTACCAGCTGCTGTAGTGCCGTAGTACGATGAGCGTTCTGGGCAAAATCTTATTGAGCGAAAAGTTGCCGGCGAAATGGCAGAACGGCGAAAGCTGGAAAAATCACTTAAGGTACATTTTACGTATCTACCTTAGCCCCAACTGGACAGCAAAGTTGAAGCGAGACGAGATCTGAGACGAGATCCCTCCTGATGCGGGTAAGTCCCTCCGCCCCAGTTCGCCACCCGAAGTTTTATCTCCACCACGGCAATGTCTTCAACAAATCTTGTCAGCGCTGAACCTTTCGTAACTGCTTCTAGTTCATCAAAATTGTAAACTTGCCCTTCTAGAACCTCATTCCCATCAATTGCAAGATCTGGATCAGTTGGCTGGATTGCCTGCCCTTGCGCTCTGCATTAGTGATAGGCTCTTGACTCCCTAAGTAGTCATTATCGTTGTCTGAGTTGGCACCTAATGGTGGGGATCGTGTAAATGTCTCCACCAAGCTGCCAACGAGCCCAACATCTATTCCTGGCTTAGGATTGGTTTGCATGTGGACAGTTACATCTTGGAGCGGCTGGTAGCGGGTCACCGATTTTTGAGGCAAGGTATGTTCGAGCAACATTCCGAGCAGATTGGGATGCATCAGGACATTTTATGGGGCCAATAAGATGCTTGAGTGGTTTGTTGTCTCAGTTTTCAATGTGTGCACCCGGTCCATCTGGCCCACAGTATGTCCACTCGTAGTACCACCGATTGTTGAGTCTCTCAAGTTGTTTGAACCCACACATGGTTGGAAGGTTAGAATTTATTTTTGACGTGATAGAGTGATATTGACAGAGGACAGGTCATGACAGGACTAGTTCTACAGTATTTTGCCTAGTAAATGTCGCTGTGGCAATCGCCATTAGCACGCTGGCATCATTTCGCCAACAACACTAACTACGATGGGTATGATATCTTGTGATTCTGTTTCATATCTTCTGTTGTCCCATTGACATCTCTCCATTCAATTGTTTTACCTTGCATGTCATTTTCTGTGATATGACTATACCGATGAGCCTGGGTGCAAGTTACTGGCTTGAAGCCCAACGTTATAACGTTCAAGACTCGTCTCTGACCCAACCCCGTGTGCGGTCGCTTTGTTGCCACCCTCTGCTATGCGATCACTCCCTGGCACCAGCGATGATTCACTTGCCATCGACCGCAATGCGGCAAACAGTACTCCCTGACTTTATTGGTGTCCCCATCCCGTTTCCATCTTTCACCCACCAACATCGGATTTACTTGTCTTTGCCACCGCCCACGATGCGCTCACCATCAGTGACCACCCCACAATCGGTTTCGACCGGGTTCTATCTGATTCTTCTTACTCATCATTGCTTCATCTGTCATTCCCGTCCGTCGCTTTGTTGACTGTTTCTCACAGATAGCCTGATTATACACTCGCTATCCCTTGTCCACAAGGATACACTCGTTTGGCAGCTGGATTAGGGCGAAGAAGAATGTCTTTGCGAACTCTGCCTAGCGCTCTGTCTATTCTCGCACGATCACTTTTTGTTCCGGCCGTGCACCCTTATCGTTCACCCATTGCCAGAAACGGACGCTCTGCACCGATACCACGGTTCACCATACGAGGTCCAAGTCCCGAACATCCGTAGTCGGTTCCGTATGGCGCCTCATGTTCGGCCTTGAGCACTGAGTGTCTGGCGGAAGTTACGTGCATACAGGACAATATATTACAGACATTGTTAGAGAGAGTTTGCAGTGCTGGTGCTGGTAGGAGGATGCCTGTGTCTGCCATGTCTTGCTCGATCGAAGAAACGACCGAGGAAAGCACCGCACACCGCCTACTAATCATTGTTACTCCTCTCCAATTATAAATAAGAGTGAACTAACCTTTTCAGAAACTCTTCTCGTTGATTTCTAGAACACCACATCCCTCTTCCCTCTGACTGGTTCATACGGAACCGTATCTGAACATTCAAATAAATACACAGCGATGTGCTAACTCGTGCACGTTCTGTAATACAACGGCACGTGTTGCCCTAGTAAAAGAAACACTAAAGTACGTAGTGTCTGCTGAGAGCCGCCCACTTACGTTTTCACGCGCCTTCCATTTTCTTTCCTTTGTTCTTGGCTACTCTCTGCGCCTTGCATATCGACATATCCGACATCGGTGGGGGATTACACCAATTCGACCAGTGGTCGGCACACTCTGCAACTCCAGGATACATATTTCTCCGGAGCTTGCTGACTCGAGGGACCGTCAACCTGAATGTCGTCTCCCAGCCCTAACTCGCATTCAAAAGACCCGTCCATACATCATTCTGTTCGTGACTGACTGGTTTAAACACCTCGCTGAAGCGCCCGGTCACCCAAAAGTCATGCGTTACATGAGATTGGGATGGAGGCGAGACCCTCTCCATCTTGGAAGCGAGCGCGAAAACGAATCTGTGACGGAGGCACCCTCAGAGAGGACATGGGATTCAAAAATCCATACTATCTAAAAGCGCGTTCTTGTTGGGGTACATTTCAGTGTATCTGGGGTTCATTGTTCACCTAAATTAGGATGAGACCAATCTTGTTTGGCACGACGTCGTCGCCAGTGGTCAGGGTTGGGAGAACCAAGTCTACGGATCGGATTTCACTACGTAACGTGCAACGCTTTACCACAGGCAGCTCTGGTTCAGTCGCATGTGAAGGTTGTCTTTTGCGTCATTGAGAAGCTTGAAACTATGATAACCCTGAACCTATCTTATCTGAAGCTGCATACATGATGATGATTGGCGCACACACGAACTCTGCCTGGGCACTAGGTATTTGAAGTACCTTTTCCATTCACCGAGGGGACTGGGGAGAGTTGTTGGCTATGCTCCTACTTACTCTTGCCCGTGATGATGCTGTTGGACCATGTTCCGTTGAGAAACCCCAGAAGGGACTGTGCTGGTGTATGGTGCATGATTTTCTTTTCTCTGACAAATACTTCAATCTCGTCTGGAAAGAGCTTGAGGTAGACAAACTCAGTGATAGCAAGTTGTATTTCAACCATTTCTCCGAAATTTTCCCAGTAGGAGTCACTCTATGTCGAATGTTTTATATGAATAATGGCGCGAGGGGCAACAATTTCATGTGCATCCTCGCAGTTTAATACGGGGAGTGTAAATAAACTCACAAGGGCTGACCATATCGATAAAGGTGTGGTCCATTGGGACCTTAGACAACTTGATCATGCTTGGTCCATGTCCATCTCTTGGTCACCCAAGGTCTGCTGGCCCGGAAATGTAGGTTTGACGGCCAATTGATCAAAGCCTAACTCCGAGAATGAGGAGTGTATGTAGGTTTCTCCATGAAGCCTGCACGATAGATCAGCAGCTGGAGCTGGGATCTATGAATGGATATTGCACAGATGTCAAGTGATGCACCTTTGCCGAGGCAAACGATCACATTCAGATTCATACTCTTGGGGTCAGGAAACCAACTGAGAGTCTGACAGTGTCAAATACTTAATTTAGCAGATAGCTAGGCTTTCGCATCTGTGTATCTGCATTAGATGACTGAATGTCAGGAAACCTCTTTGTTTCTTATTTGTATTTTTTGACAAGCTCTGGGATTTCTATTAGGGGGTAGCAGCCATGCAGTGAAACACTGACTTCCTCTGCCTTTGCAATAACATTTTGGTAAAACCTTTGATGATGTGGGACCTGTTGACCTATTCTCATTCCAGATGTCATTGGATCTCTGAATTGCTCCACAATGGAGGCTTCTTTTGTTGAACGTATGCTATATTAAGTAGAAGCTCACACACACATAGTAGATAAATTCCAACTCCACCTCGGAGTTCCAATAGAGACTCTTGTGTTCATACCACGACCATCCTCTAAGCAGCAACCTACCAAGCACTATCCAGTGAGTACCAGCAACCCTTCCTCAATGGACGTTGCTATGCCATACTCCCAACAGGTTATGAGCCCTGGTAGCTAGCCTCTGATCGCTGGAAAGTGAGCGAAAGCTCCTCTCTATCGCTGAACATTGGCCGGTTGATAGGGATACCTGGATATGCGCTAGTATACCTCTGCTTTCCTGTCTCTCCCAAGTATCGCAGAACCACCCAATATTGCTGAAAAGATGACTAGGTGGATCGCTACTTGGAGGAGAGGGTGAAACTATACCAGATGACGCTGGTCGCCTTAACTGGCTGATCGCCATCTGGAAGAGGGGGAAACTATGTCATTTTGAATTCTCTGTTCTTATTCTAAACGAATGTTGCAGATATCAAACAATGTCGACCTCCAAGGACAACAGGATGCCCATTTTCAATGGCTCCAACTTCAACACATGGTGGCCCACAATGGAGGCCTACCTCCAAGCTTCTGGTTCCCTCTGGGCGACGTATGTCCCATCTCCCAATGAGCTCCCCAAGTCGCCAACCGCAGAAGAGCGGAAGAACTATGTTGACTGGTTTCGTGCAAACGACCAGTTAATTGGTTCGATCAAGCTCCACATGACAGACAATATCTGTCAACGATTCGCATCCCATCTCATCGTGGAGTCTCTGATCGCCACCCTCAAAAAGGAATACCAAAGCTCCTCCCTTGCCGCCGCCTATATGCTCTTTCGAGAGCTCCTCGACACAACAGTTCCCTCCTCCTCTCACCCAGCTCCAGCCTTAACTAAGGTTGCTACTCTCTTTGGCTGCCTTGAAACAGCAGGATATAAATTTACCCTGGAGATTCAGGCGATGATGATTCTCGCCAAACTCCCCCCTATGATGGACGTCATCTCCCAGATGATGGCACAAGCAAAGGCCGTTCCCAAAGTGGAGGAAATCCACAATGCCACCATCCTCTCCTGGGAGTCAAGGTCCCTCACAAAGGGAAAACCTGGCCAATCGGCCAACAAGGTATCTGCGGTCAAGCAGAAGGGCAAAGAGCCCACTTTCCAGCAGCAGCAACAAGGTCGTGAGGACAAGAAACCTCAATGAAAACAAGGAAAGGGCTCCAAGCCCAAGAATGCCGCCGCAACAGCAGAGGCCCCCCAAATCACCTCAGCTGCCTTCTCTCTTTGGGCTCCAATAATGGATGGCCCTACCCCTGCCATTGACCCACAGGTCGACGCCTTTAAGTCCGCGTGTGCCTACCAAGGCGTGTACGGCCCTGCCGCTGATCCAAGGATCAAGCAGGCCTTCTCCCTTGCCGACAGGTTGGACATACAGCCCACCTGTCAGACCATCCGGCACCTCGATGCGCATGTCACAGCTGGCACTATGCCAGTTGTTTCCCTTCCTCCGCCCTCCGCTCCTCCTTCTGTGAGGATCGAAGAACTTCCTCCCTCTCCTCCGCCTCTCACCAGGGCGTTGTACGACATGTACGATGACCCAATGTACGGCGAGGAACTGGTTGAGGAACAACCAGCGTCGAAGAAGAGGAAGCGTGGCAACCGCTGGAACTGCTGCCACCAGATCAAAATGGCACCCGACACTGAGTGGGACTCGGAGGAAGTGAATGAAGGAGTAGATCTCGACGACATCGACGACATCTATGGTTCTATTCCCCCCGAGGACTTCGATCAGGAATTGGTGGACTTAGCTGGCCTAAGGGCGGGTACCTCTGTGGACGTTGTAATGTCGTATGTGGAAAATTCCATTGTTCCATCCACACAACTAATTGATCTCCCTGATATCACAGATCTTAGTACAATATCATCGGACAATGTAGATAAACTCCATGTATCTACGATAGAGCAATATACTACTTGCTCCCCCGCATTTGCTTACAATGAGTGTGCTTGCCCGAACATCGGTAAAGGAAAGGAAAAGTGCAAATGCAGACACGGACATCTGGACAATGTCTGGATATTGGATTCTGGTGCCTCCATGCACTTCACCCCTGACCGATCTGATTACGTAGAGTACGAAGATCTACCGCACGATCAATGGATCCCAGTATCCACCGCTGCATTAGTAATCTTTGTAAAAGGAAAAGGGAAAGTCCTTATACAATGGGAGGATTCGCAAGGCATTAGCCGCATCCTACCACTATACAATGTAGGACATATACCTGACAGCGGAGTCAAGCTCGTATCCATGGGATGCTTGCTTGCTGAAGGTGCTTTGATCAAGGGGAACGCCAAAAAGTTAACAATGCTATATGGCGATGGCAAGGAACTAGCTCCCTTCCTACCAGATGGTGTAGCAAAGTTTCTATATTCTATTAAAGCCTTACCCCTAAATGATCAACGCAACGACTGTATCTTCCTTATATCCTATGACACTTTACATAAAAGATTTGGTCACCCGGGCAAAGAAGCCCTCCATCAGATGAAGAAGCACACTAAAGGCTTCCCTGACGATGTTAAAATCCCTAATGAGGTCCCGGTATGCCCCGGATGTATCAAAGGCAAAATGCCTAACAGGAGTTTCCCTCCTAATGAGCGTCGCGCTACCCGCGCCTTTGAGTTGATCCATTCGGACCTCAAAATTTTTCCCCTTGACTCATATCGCAAATATAAATATGTGATAACCTTCTTAGATGATTATTCATCCTTCTCCCGGGTGACCCTCATGTGCACCAAGAATGAAGCTCTAGCTTGCACTAGACACTTCTTGAAATTGGTTAGCACCCAGTTTGAGGCAAAGGTCAAGGGATGGATGTCAGATGCTGGAGGTGAATACAAATCCCTCGCATTTGACCAGATGCTCAAGGAGCAGGGGATTGTGATTTACCAATCTGCCC
>JBBPKO010000408.1:4768-23942 GCA_038089295.1 Xerocomus amazonicus
CCCCATGAAATATTTTGCGTTAATGTATTTCTTTCCCTTCAAAGACATGTTCTCGTATTGTCCGTGGTCTTTCATTTGAACCCTTTTTGCGTGACTCAACTGGGATACTCGACTACCATAGATGGACTTTCCGTCTCACTAACTCTCTCATTCTTGAACTACTTTTTGCTCGGGTTCCAGTTCCCTGTCGACGGTTATTACATGCACAGCTTCGAGATTTGGCTGGCTACGACTTTCGTGTTTTTCGGGATCGGAAATCTTGGTTACACACTTCTGCAATACCGGCTAGGGGAGAAGAACGTAGTATGGGCTCTGCTGGAAAATTTGATGTGGGTTCCCTTCTTGTGAGTAATGTCTACTGGTTCTCGTTAGCACAATGAATTTTCACTCTATTAGTTTTTTCTTCTTTGGCGGCCTTGGTATCCCGCTTTCGCTGGCCATGCTCGCCCATCTTTTCTCATACAATATTACCTGGACCGCCACAAAGAAGGAAGTCGAACGATCCAACTTTTTCAAGGAAGTGCCCAAAATACTGAAACGGTAAGTCGTAGTCATTTGGTTGCGTCATGCATGCGACTTCTGGAACTTCTTGGCTCCAATCCCACATTGCGCTCTACGGTGCTTTTCCAATAATCACAGTTCCATTGTTCGATGAGGTGATTCGATCTGCTGACACCCGATCACGTCCTGCAGGTTTTGGTTTTCTTTCCTCGTGTGCATCGTGCTCGTAGCGGGCATGATAATCGTCACGACGCCGCTTGTGCCATATCAGTGGCAGCTTACTGGAAATGGATGGGCTGTCATTCTCCCACTTGCGTAAGTTTACATGGTTGTTTCGTAGTCGTTATCTCTTACGCTAAACCGTTTTGCACACAGTATCGTTTGTTCTTGTCATTTATTGTTCCCCGTGAGCATTTGCCTACTCTTCCATTCCATCTATATTCCAATCTATCATGTATCCATACCCGTTACATGCACTAACCGACTGCGGCACCCTTACAGATCGTCCTCAATCCATGGTTGATGATATTCTCTTACTAGAATCATGTCTCCGACTGCCTCGCCTCCTCCTCATGCGCCTCACCGCACATATGTCACATCATCATGTATCCACTGCCGCTCAAAGCATCATCCGTTAGACACACATGGGTATCAGTCCTCCCGACCCCCTTGTTTTGACTCACTGGTTTCACCGTGTTGTCACACGGACCTGTATATTTAATTTTTCTCATTATTCGGGGTCAAAAGTTGTTTTCATTCCCACTGCATGTCAGATTACTTATATCCGGTTGGACCGTAGCACTTAAACCTTGCGCCCTACCTCCCCGTTGTCGTTCATTCATTTTCGTACACACCACTCGGTCGAGGTATTTGCCGTCGGCGCGGAATTTCATTCCCGAGCCGCTTCGTTTTTTTCTTTTCTTTCATATAACGGGGGTTACCGATTGATCGGTGATAGTTGTTACACATGGACGCATCCACTCCGCATGAAACTAGACGATAGACGATGACACCCATGTGTGGTGTGTCTGGCAGGCCTCTCGTACGATATGTACGTAACGTTTTTCAGCGCGGATGTTTGATGGATCGACGCACTAGTCGCAGAACTATAGATGTGCCGCCACGAGGCGAAGCCAGTCGCCGGCCATGATGCTGACACATGACAGCGGTGATCGAGGGATCATGGCATGCAGTACCGCCGGGGTTCGAACACACAGACTCGTTGCACCCTGACAGGCAAGACCGGCAATCATGGGGGGTTTCAGGGCAGGCCAGGAAAATAATCGGTGCAGGGAAGGCCCGGGATCAGACGTTGAGGCGGATGGAAGTGACACGACGAGGTAGAAACGATGGGAAACTTGGATATGTTTAAGCAAACGGAGATCCTTATCGGAGGACTCACCCCTTTGGGGACCTGAGGTGGACAGCGGCTGGGTTTGGCTCCACCGCGGGCTTAGCGCGGCTGGGTTGGCGGGGACTCTCAGGGACCCAGTCCGCCGTGGTCAGAGGTAAGACACGGCCTTAACGGGGCAGGTCGTTGCCATCGAGCCGTCGGGAGTTCGGTTCTGCATGTTTGGGTTCGGGATTCTTTTTGTCCCTTCAATGACGTCGAAGTAGGCGATGTCGTCATAATCACCGCCCATATAGAGAGAGGATGCTGACGCCACCTCGTGTGAATGCCGACCGATATGTTTTTCCAAACGGGACAAGGCTCAGATCCTGATTATCGCGTCCAGAGTAAAAATTCGCATCAGCATTGTGGACACGCAAAGCACTCATACAAATCAGAGCTTGTATACAGTTGCATGGGATCCCGAGCGTACCCGAGCAACGACACGGCGCGCAACTTGCTGAACCACAGACAGGCCTTCGTCACGGTGAGGCCCCAGGGTGTTCCGAATGAGAAACTGCAATCGTTTGATACGGTGGCACGTCATTCTTGCGCCTTTGCCCCCACGACCGTAGAAGGCTAGGCCATCCATGTTGCATCTGTTGTACAGTTTGTTCCATATCAGACAATACGGCAGGACGTCAAGAGTGGACCCGTGCAGCGATTAAGTTGCAGAAGTTAATGAAATCGGAGAATGAGGTACTGTACATGCATCCTGGTGCGATCCTCAAGCTCATTTGTTAACTCACTTCAAGACTCTTGAATTTTGAATATGTGACGGATCCTGCAGGCCATGAATGGCGTTCGTATAAATAAACAGGTCGCATTCCGTGATTAGGCTGGCGCGGAAGGGGCCAGGGGGTAGCGGGTTCCAAGTATCTACATATTATGAGTAAAACTTTCTGTTCTCATTGGCACCGAACAGATCTCTCCTGATCTCCGGCAACATCTACTAGAGCATAAGGGACAGGACATGGCTGGAAAAAGGCACCTCACTCTGTCTTCCAGTAATCTGAGACGCTCATCCAGCGTGTTATCGATTGTTATCCGTTTGCTGCCGTTGGTGAGTACGACGCCTCCAGAGCTAATTGATCGTGCATCATCAAACATCGAGTAGTATACCCGAATCAAACGAAAACGTACCTGTCCTCACCCAGTGTTCCCCGGACCTCAAAAGCTATCTGACGGCCGCTCAGCTGGTTGTAAGTATCAGCGGCAGCTTCCCCGGCTTTCCGTACGCGTTCAGCGTCTTTTTCGCGCACGATTAGTGTGACACCGGGTTCCATCAGTTGAAGGAACCCCTGGACAATGGCCCCTTCAAGGAACTGCGTGTACCGAGTTTCGTCCTCGGCAAGCGTTGCGATCTGTAAGCGCGCTGCTTCGAACAACTCCTGGAGTTGTTCTTCCCTGCGATGCAACAGCTTCAAACGCGACTTGTTCGTCAGATTAGACTGCGCGCTAGGCGTCCCGTTTCATCAAGGAGGGATCGGGGCAAAGGAACGAGTGACACGCGTACATCTTTTGCGCAACCTCGACACCCTTGCGTTTCTTTTCATATTGCGCATCGATCGCTTGCTGTTCTTGCTTGACAAGTTTGGCCTACCGAGGGAGGGAGAGAGAGAGAGAGAGAGAGAGAGAGAGATGAGACAAGAGTCGGGACAGCGACCGGGAGATGGGCACCTTCTCGATAGCAAACTCTTCATCTGCCTTGACCCTGATCTCGCGGGCCTTTTCCAGGGCTTCTTGCTTGATGAAAGCCACCTGACCGTACCGTGTTTGAGTAACGGGTCGTTAGCATTCCGACAGACGAACCATCTTGTTCATCTCGTTAAGAACTTCATCATCATTAAGAGGTCTTGCTGCCATGGTAGTGTATGTGTGGTAAATCGGCTGGGGGCAAACTTGTATATGACTTGTGACTGTGACCAAACCGAGCAACGTCTCGGCGAAGCTGACTCGCACATGGAGCGCTCCATCTGGTCATGTGACACGATTATATCAGATAAGATCATGTACAGGCAGCCGTGCTTTGAGAGGCACCCCAATACATTCCCCCTCTCGGTTTGAGGCGGCTGTTTAACGGTATATGCAATATGATATCGTTGGTACCCGTTGATGAAACATAACATGATTGAATGTCATCCATCTAGTCGAATACTTTGTAACAGTCGAGAATACTCGACAAGCGTTCACTCCACAAACCAAACCTGACTGAAATTTGGAATTTGGAAACATTTCCTTCCCAGTACTACAGTGGAACTGGACAATTCGAGACGAGAAAACATTTCTCACATCACTCGCATCAATTGTGGCACGTGATAGTGGACGCCAACTTGTATGAGCCGAAGTCTTGAACACTGCAGTCGCTCGCCCGCAAGCGACTGTATTTGGCTTGCTTCGGTCTCTTATAATTCTCATAAAAACGATCGATCACTCACACTCGAGAGAAGCGCGGGTCTCTTCCGAACCACCACCACCGAGCGTCCTTGCAGCTTATGTATAACCTCATTTCTTGGTTCATCAGCATTCCTAGCCCGTAACGATTTCACTCACTCAAACGATGGATTCACAAATCGTGCTCCTGGGCGGTAGCCCTTGGGCTTATTTGCTCTTAATTGTTCATTTTCTCTCAGATTTTCTACCCTACCCTATTCGGGCCTTGTTCAGACAGTTTCATTGTCTTGTATCCTTTAGCGCGTGCTCGTCTCTCTTTCTTGCTATCCCTGCTGGATTTCCCTCTTCTGGAAACGGTCTATGGTACACAGCCCCAGGGACGGCATGGTCGCAGGAGTTCCTTCCAGTCGGAAATGGCTATCTAGCGGGTACGTGCTAGTCATGTCCGTCAGCCTCGCCCACGCAGAACAGTCGGCACACAGCGATGCTTCCCGGAGGCACTTCGCAAGAGTCAACTCAGCTCAATATCGAATCTCTCTGGTCTGGGGGACCATTCCAAGACCCTGTACGTGCACCGATCTCATTTACAGGCGGGGGGGCTCACATCCGAGATGCCTTGCGCACTGCAGTCGTACAACGGTGGCAACAGCCCATCTTCACAGCGCACACAACTTGCTCAGGATATGCACAGCATTCGCCAAACTATTTTCTCTAGCTCCACCGGAACAATCAACAGTGCGATTCGTTATTTACGTATATTCGCCGTTTACAATCAGGACTAACGGCATCGCTTAGATATTGAGGAGATTATGGCGAATGCTGGGGCGTACGGTAAGTATCCAGGTTGGTCTACACAACTCCTGTTTACTCACCCAAATTTTGGAATTTGGTTTATGGTCTCCACGAATGTGATTACTGTGTTCAGGTTCATATGCTGGTGCAGGGTATCTACTGGCGACATTGAACACCTCTGGTACGGTGACGAATTATGCAAGATGGCTAGACCTAGACGATGCAATCACAAGAACGACATGGTCTCAGGGTGGTGCATCCTTTAATCGGTATGGCAATACCATTTTATGGAATGAACCGACTGACCTGACCAACAGAGAGACATTCTGCTCCCATCCTATCCGGGCCTGCGTGCAATACCTCAATTCTACTCGGTCATTACCGTCGCTCACTTACACTTTCTCTGTCGGCGCTGAGACAGGACTTCCTGCGCCTAACGTCACTTGTCTGGATAACTCCACTCTCAGTATCAGGGGCTATGTATCGAACCCTGGAATGCTGTACGAGATACTTGCTCAGGTGACGGCACCGGACAGCACGGTGGGATGCTCGTCGATTTCAGGCTCAAATCCACCTAATGCTACAGTTGCTGTGGACGGCGGCTCTGAAGCGTGGATTACGTGGGTTGGGGATACCAATTATAATATGGCAGCTGGCGATTCTGGGTTTGATTACTCTTTCGAAGGCCCGGACCCTCACAGTACCCTTGTCAGCCTTTTAGCCTCATCAGACTTTCAGTCTGCGGATTACAATTCCATTCTCGTGCAACATATTATGGACTATCACACAATTATGAGTCCATTTTCTCTCTCGCTTGGTCAGATACCGGATCTCAGCAGACCTACGGACCAGATCGTGAGGTCATACCGAACGAACGTTGGAAATACGTATCTAGAGTGGTTGACATTCAATTATGGGAGATATCTATTAGCTAGTAGCGCTAGAGGGACTCTACCAGCAAACTTGCAGGGAAAATGGGCTAACGGGATCGTGAGCGCTTGGTCCGCGGGTGAGTTGCAATCACTTTACTTCGAGTTCCTTATGCAACGATGATTTTGTGAGACAGACTACCGTAAGCACACTTATAGCTTCCTGCCCTGATCACATGTTAACACGTTCTTTAGACTCCAACATCAATATACAGATGAACTATTGGTTCGCTGAAATGACTAACATGGACGTTGTCCTTCCTCTATTTAACTACTTTGAGGTATGCTGCCAACCGCGAAAAAGGAACATTATAACTTATCGAATGCACTAGGATACCTGGGCTCCACGTGGGGCATATACCGCTTCGGTTCTGTACAACATCAGCTCTGGTTGGGTAACCCACAACGAGGTCGGTTTTCGTCCCGATATATTATTTGACATGCGTTGACGATTGTAGATGAATGTACGTCAGCATGGTTTACCCAGGATTCTGGTGTCCTCAGGCACTCCTAGATTTTTGGTCACACTGGAATGAAGCTCAGTGGCAACTCAGCATTGTGGGCTGATTATCCTGGTGAGTCTGATTATCAGAAAGGTTTCACATACTGGTTCACAAACACATCGTAGAATCGAATGCATGGATGGTACGTCGTCATTACTTGATTTGCTTGTGGTGAAGTACACGTGAATATCAGATGATCCATGCCTGGGATCACTTTGACTATACCAACGACGTACAATGGTGGAAATCTCAAGGATGGCCCCTTGTCAAGGTAATTATAGTGGTCGTGTTTGATTCCTGTCTGACGATCCGCAGGGTGTCGCAAGTTTTCACCTTGAAAAGCTGATTGAAGATCTACACTTCAATGATTCTACGCTTGTCACCGCGCCGTGCAACTCACCCGAGCAAACACCGATCACATTTGGTACGTCCGGATATAGTTTGATTATGTTCGCTCGTATTGAATGATGGATTTCCAGGGTGTGCGCATGCTCAACAACTAATCTGGCAACTGTTCAATGCCATTGAGAATGGGTATACCGCTGCTGGTGATAGTGACGTTGAATTTTTGAACTGTAAGTTTCTAGCTCGCTACGTTGCCTTTTTTGACTCAAGCTCCCAGCCGTGCTATCTAAACGTAGCCGAATGGATAAAGGTCTCCGTATCGGGAGCTGGGGTCAATTACAAGGTCTCAAGTTTCCGCCACTCATCACTATACCTAGTTGACCACCTGACTGTCAGAATGGAAGGTCGATATGGATTCCCCCACAGATACCCATCGCCACCTGAGTCACTTGATAGGTGTAAGTGTAGTTCGATTTTATGTTTATTCGATTGACTGTGGAAGATCCTAGTTATACCCGGGCTATGCAATCGCATCATACGATCCTACTTTGCAAGGGGGTTTGGTTATCAATGGATCGTTCCTGAATTATACAAAGGAGCAGATACTTGAGGCAGCTGAAACAAGCTTACTTCATAGAGGCAATGGTACTGCCCCAGACGGTGACGCGGGCTGGGAGAAGCTCTGGAGGGCTGCCTGTTGGGCCCAGTTGGGAAATGAAAGCGAGTACTACAAAGAGCTCACGGTATGTATTCTATTCGCTCTGATCTCAGTTTGTGACGATCTGGCATCAGTATGCTATTGAGAGGAACTTTGCCTCTAACCTATTCGATATATATCTCCCTGGATCTGGCATTTTCCAAATTGACGCTAACTTTGGGTATCCCGCTGCGGTCTTGGTTCGTCGCCGGATTGTTAGTAATGGAGATCATCTGGCTAATGTACTTTATTGCTTTCAGAACGGTTTGTTACAGGCCCCCGACGTGGCAAGGGTCGACATTCCCCTGCAAGTGACACTCCTGTCGGCGCTCCCTGCCAACTGGAACACGGGCTCGATCCAGGGTGCACGCATTCGGGGCGGGATTACACTTGACTTTGCCTGGAGTCATGGGAAGCTCACTTCCGCAACCTTTATTGTTGATGATGATGTCGCTGGTAGAGAGAGAGACGTCGTTGTCAACTATGCAGGTCGGGTGATAGGGCAGTTCAGGTCCTACGGCGGCACAGTGACAAATCTTTGAAGTAAAGACTGAGGTGTATCATTTATTTTTCTTTCTTGATTAATTGTACATCACACATCACAGGAAATTCAATTGTTTTTAACGGACTGTATATACACCTGTATATGAGATATATTTTTTAGAATGTTGGTGGCATTAATGGGGTAGTGGTAACCTGGGTCGTTGCCATCGACCCGCCGGGGGTTCGATTCCCCCTTAATGCATTTTGCTTGTTTATTGTCTTTGTTATCTTCCCCTTTCCTTTCTGCTATCTAGTATCCTGTCTCCCACTGAATATCGACCAAATGAGTGTCCCTTCGTCATCCGGGATTCTAGAGGCATTGCGGGCCGGCCAAGGCACCCCTGCAGATAGTCGAACATTTCAAGAAACCATGCTTGACCTTACGTTTCCTCATGAGTCCGACGACGGTATCTTAATGAACAAATACGATCTGCTCTGTCCCCGGGGCTGTCGCAGCGTCATTCTGAAGCACGGCGCTGGTCAGCTGGTCGAGCGATCTGGAATTGAGGTATGGCCGATCTCCATCGCTGTCGTACTAAACCGTGTGGCGATCAGATGGATTCTCCTGACCACAAACTCGACCCTGCTTTGCCGCCCCTTCCAGCACCGCCTGCAACGGTGCAGTGGTGGCTCGTCAAGCCATCCCCAATGGAATTTGAAAACATCGGGTTTTCTCGTCCTGTGGCTCGTACAAGTGAGGCAACAGGTATTTGGAGCTTACCTGTCTCGTTCTCCCGCACTGTACACTGATGGCACATCACTAGCACCAGCGTCGTCGAAACTGATTAAATTCCTCATCTGCGCCGATTGCGATGTCGGCCCGTTGGGTTGGTGTGAAGAAGGTAGCAAGGAGTTTTGGTTGGCATGCTTGCGAGTCAAGTATGCCGTGTCACGAACTTGAAAGGTAGTGTATCATTCAACACCAGCTCATACTGTCGTGACGAAAATGTTGGCCGATAGACATCCAGGCTCTGCATGGCAATTGTATACTACAACACAACTGCACATCTCACCCAATTAGGCTGAGGAAACACCAATGCCGGAGGAAAAGCATGATTGAACGATATTTTCATTGATTTTTCAAGAAAACTGGCTCTTCCCTTTGGCGCTTTCCCCACTCTTGCTTGATTCCGGACTTCCACCGCACCGGTTGAAATAAAGAGCCTTACCTGAGAAGCATTCGCACATGTTCTATTTGATCCTCACGAGGCTCGTATCAAGGCGCTAACTCCCGTTCTCAGAAAAGTGCTCACGCTTCCAGCGCCGTTTCTCCACTATTTTCCAACACTAGGGTGTGATTTCTGTTCCGGCTGCGAGTGTTTGATGCCTCGAAAATCAACAGTAGGCCCAGTTTAGTACTGATTTTGGTATGTCATGAGGTTTCGCAAGTTTGCCCAGGGTCATCTGGACGTTGGTGGAGATCTGTTACAAAGCTAAGTGATCTACTTGCGTGATGCTGGGGATATGGATATCTGCAATGTAAGTCAGGGGGATACTGCTTTGCCATAAAATTTCTTGTCATGTTTAGTTGCCCATTACTGGCAGCTCTTGGTGGTACTTCTGATAGCAAACCTCAATTTGCGCAGAGTCCCTGTCATGTGGCATCTGGTACGCCTACCTGGGGAACATAATACCACCATGGGATCTGATTTTTACATGCGCTCTCCTTTTTCGACCAAAGTTCCTCTCTCCTGACGAGCACAGCCGGATCTGCCATATCATGGGTGCTGTGACCTGCCAGGCTCGGGAAGCTTGACCACTGTGTGGTCTTCAAGCTCGGTGAGCGCTTGAGCGTCGCATAGTCACCACATGTTTACTTGACGATAGCACCAAACAATAAAACAATGGCATCATCACGCGAAACTTCCGGTTCGAAGCTCTCGGTTCGGTTTATGAACCTTATTACATGTGTAATTAGCGTGAGTCGGCCCGACAGAAGTCGAACCTACCTATTCGTTCCTCAGCAACTGGCTGTCGCACGTATCTGGAGTACATGCAAACCCTCATTCTTTCATTTCCTCGACGTTCCTAGCGCACACTAAGGTCACTCATTCATTCACTCTTTTTTTTGACGTATGTTTCAAATGATGAATTCACCGGTCGTTCACTTCCGTGCATCTTTGATCTCTGCCGCCCATCTCCTCTCGAAATCTCTACTCCAGCCCATTCGGAGACAACTTCAGTGTCTCGTAGTTGTTGGAACATGTTCATTTCTCATTCTTAACCCTTCTGGGTTTCCTTCTTCCGGAAATGGTCTCTGGTATACATCTCCTGCGTTGGCATCTTGGTTAGCATGGTCGCAAGAGCTCCTTCCGGTCGGAAATGGCTATCTGGCTAGGTACGTGTTCTTCACCCTTGCTCCAACTTTGCTGGAACGGTCGGCATGCAGCAATGCTCCCCGGAGGCACTTGGCAAGAGTCAACTCAATATCGAATCTCTCTGGTCCAGGGGACCATTCCAAGACTCTGTACGTACATGGATCTCGTTTACAAGCGGTGGGCTCACATTTGGGATGGATCGTGCATTTGCAGTCATATAATGGTGGTAACAGTCCGACTCGCCCAAGATATGCACAACATTCGCCAATCCATTTTTGCTAACTCCACCGGAACAATTAATGGTGGTTTACGTATGCCCATTGTCCACGATCAGGACTAACGACATCACTGAGATATTGAGGAGATTATGGCAAATGCTGGAGCGTATGGTAAACATGAGGTCGATCTACACAACTCCTATCTACTCACCCACTTTTGGTATTTGGTTCATGGTCTCTACGAATGTGATGACCGTGTACAGGTTCGTATGCTGGTGCAGGGTATCTATTGGCGATGCAATCACAGGAACAACATGGTCTCAGGGCGGTGCATCCTTTAATCGGTATCACAATACCATTTTGTAGAATGAACCGACTGACCTGGCCGACAGAGACATTCTGCTCCCATCCTATCCGGGCCTGCGTGCAATACCTCAATTCTACTCGTCCATTACCATCGCTCACTTACGCCTTCTCTGACAGTGTTGAGATAGGACTTCCTGTGCCTAATGTGACTTGTCTGGATAACTCCACTCTCAGCATCAGGGGCTATGTATCGAACCCTGGAATGCTGTACGAGATACTTGCCAGGTGACGGGACCAGGCAGCACGGTGGGATGCTCGTCGATTCCAGGCTCAAATCCACCTAATGCTACAGTCGCTGTAAACGGTGGCTCTGAAGCGTGGATAATATGGGTTGGGGCTACCAACTATAATATGGCAGCTGGCGATTCTGGGTTTGATTACTCTTTCGAAGGCCCGGACCCTCGCAGCACCCTTGTCGGCCTTTTAGCCTCATCAAACTTTCAGTCTGCGGATTACAATTCCATTCTCGTGCAACATACTACGGACGACCGGTCGGCCATCAAGGTTCTCATCTGCTCGTGATTTTTACTCCATTTTTTGTCCAGTGTGATCTTCGTGAGAATGGGCCAACAGGGCTATTCGCAGAGCCCACACCATTGGGGTATTAGAACTTGAGAGACCGATAGGTGAGAGTATGCGGCCGATAGGCAACGAACGAACGATACCTGGACAGAGGGCTGTTGGAATCTTGTCAGGAGACACGTCTCGTTACCTACAGACTTTGATAACATGCGAATCTGGGGTTAGTGGAGGGTCGGTGTATGACCGACTGACACAAGGGAAGTACACGTCGTCCTTCGCGGAAAGAGGCATCGATTGTCTAGAATATTCTGTGATCAAGATTTATTTTGCAACGAACTGTGAGCCTTTTCCTCTCCAATACGTCCGCAGTGGACACTCGTCCCAAAGACATTTTGACAAGAATCCTTGTTTCGGATTCGTATCTCCATCCAATACTTCAGCAATGTAGGGAGCAGGTCCGAGCTGAATTGCTCAGATGCCTCCCGAGGAAGCAACGTAGGCAAGTGGTCGATCGACACCACCAATAGAGGTAGTGAGCCAACCCCGGAAACTGAGCCAACGATCTAATCACAGCCCATCAGAAATCGATCGCGTGCTCACCCAAGCTCTACCGGGATGGTAGGATTTAAGAAGTAGTATTGACGTCATAAATGGGTACATGTACCGGTTCCGAAGCGGATGTGTAGGGAACGCTGTGGAGCGACGAGGACACCTGCACTAGGCCGAAGAAACCTCTACAAGATGTCAGCGAGCGGGTGGAACGCATGGTGAAGAGACACTCGCCTGGAACGCGGCTCGTCGCAACATTCACGAGCATCAAAGGAGAGGAATCCAGTATTTCGAGGGTGGCAGAGGAGCTGAGGAAGAACGAATGGGTGTACTTTGCCTGTCATGGAATCCCGAACCGAAAGCAGCCATTCGACTCTGCATTTGCTTTCAGAGATGGTCGGTTCACAGTGGAGCGAATTGTCCAATGCGAGTTGCAGAACTCTGAATTCGCGTACCTGTTGGCTTGTCATACAACCGTTGGAGATGCGGAAAGTCCAGACAAAGGGTGACACCTCGCGCTAGCAATGCAATTTGCCGCTGCGGATGATACTCAGACGAACGAGATCACGTCTGTGTTTTACCGACACTTGATTGGTGATTCAGATTATACTCGTGCGGCACTCGCTCTGCGTAAGACGATGCGGTCTCTGGCCGTGAAGGTGCCAATCGATCGACGCATTCTTTATATACATCTTGGTGCTTGATTTTATACCCTCGAGCTCGCTGATTTTGCTTTGTATGTGGTTGCTTTTTGCCTCTTTACCGGGCTCTACAGGCTTGAAACGGCCCGTATACCCGGGCAGTGATACGGCTGTGTTTTTCTTCGTGTAATCTGTGTAACAGAATGTTAACGCATTGAGGCCCACCGGCATCAAGAGTCTGTCTGTTACTATCAAGAGCAAAACGGTGGACAATCCGATTCACCATAGGGATTCCTGCGAGAAATAATCGAAAGGAAACAACTCACCTACGTTTCACAGAACAACTCGAGCTGTTCCGTCCACATTTGCAACGTGTCCCGCAACTTTAATTCAGACATCTCGTGGTCGGGCTTTCTCATGCGCACGTTGGCGCACCACGACCAAAAGGGAAAAAGAAAGGCATCATGGTGTGGTTCTCTGGGCTCGTATGTTTGCATGATCTTTCTTTCTCATGGCAGGATTCTATGAATTGTCGTACTCGGCCTCGAGAAACGCGCCGAGTTTGATATACTTGGCCAACAGCTACTCAATGCCACCCAAAAAAAAAAAGTCAGGCTATCTTTCGAAAAAGAAAACCCCGAGGCGCGCCTAGCTAAACGAACCAACAGCCAGAAAGAAATAAGTGGCAATATGCGCGACATACATACGAGAAACACGACGACAACCTCCTCTGATTCGACCTCCCAGACGCGTCGAACCGGTTTGCCAAGCAGCGATTCGGGCATTCTCATCTCTGTTCGTCCCCACACACGACGGGTAGGATCACATATCTGGTGCCCTTCCTTGCTCTTACGCATTCGGGTTCCGTATGGCCAGCCGATTATGCGGCAACGACCATGGGAAGAGCGTGAGAGGTTATCGACTCAAGCGGACGGGGTCGTAGGAACATTTGGCTGCGTTCATGATAAGGGCGCATCCTCTGCAGCATAGTTCATAGTAGTTGACAGGTTCGGTCGACAGGCGAAGAGCGCCGACTCGCGTCAATCGTGACGGTGTCAAGTTATTTCTAGTCTAGAACGAAATCAAACGAGACTTACAGTGTGCCTACATGATCAAGAACCTTCCAAAGTCTACCCAAAAACGATGGCACAAACGACAGATAAAACAAATGATGTAGCAAAAAACAAATGTAGTTATCCACAGACTCATCTTCCCATCGCCACGCCCACGCTCAACCACGCCTCCAACCGCCGCCCGAGTTCGCCGCCACGTCCACCACAGATATCCCCCATCGTCATCGATGTCTGTTCCCACTCCCGTGAATGCTTCAGTGCCAACTGTCCAGCCCGTCGCTGACTCTCGAGTGCGGCAACTCTCAGTGCCCCAGAGGTCGGCTCCGATCCGTCGCTCCTCTCGTGTACCGCTCCAATGTTCATGTTGACATCATACGATGGACACTCGCTGGCTCAACCCGTCGACTGTCGACTCCACGTCCTTGAACTACTCCTCCTCATGCTACTCGGGTCCAAGAATACTCTCAACCAGCCCTTCTCCCTATCCGTCCCACTCGACACAGCGGTGTGCCAGACGGAGCCGCGCACCCGCGGCCTCGTAGTACAGTCATTCCTTGGCAATCCCACCTATTCCATCAACTGATGAATCGAAGCGACCACGTCGCGAAAGAGCCTCGATGTGAATGGACTCGTCTGAAGAAACGCAGGGAGATGTGCACACGCGCACAATGGCCGTGTCGTCGTCGATTCCCAATCAATGATGCACAGCTGCACGCGACGTTCAGCGGGGTACCGTCAAACACCGTCTGACGCACAATGGATGTGTGATCCTCCTCGCCTACAAACACAAGTTGAGGCCGTGGCAGTCGAGGCCAAATTCCTCAGGGGTCGACGTGCCAAAGTGTGCAGTCAATCGGTCCATGACGCGCATCCAGCGACAACCTTCTTGTCTCTGGTGGGTTAATATTGTTGTATGGCGACGCTTTCAAGCCGTATAACTGGCATGCGCCATTCCGAACATACAAGTTTTCCGTTGTGTTTTTCTTCCTCTCGAATGTCTTTCTGGTTGTGGCACCAATGGCACCACCAGCTGCTGGTTACCAGCCATATGAGCATCTCCCGTCGAATTATCCATCGTGTCCACCCACGTGATGAGAAACAGCACGTGATGGTACTGTTGTTCTTAGTGTTCGCTGCAGTGTGACATTCAAATCGTAACGGAGTGCATCTCATGGAAATGATGATGTATTTTGTTTCTGAGCGACGACAGATTTCACACCTTGCATGTTTCTTTCCCAAACGTGTGTTTTCTGAAACATCATGTGAAATGCTTCCGCACGTGTTAACATTTATTGATGAGAAGGCATGATTATAGGCCATCTCTTCTTTCTTCATGCTTTGATGCAAAACATGTCACTCTCTGATGTTGTATGGCGCATTTTTATTTTTTAGTAGGGGAAAACAAAATTTCATCATTTCCACGTGACCCGATCAACACGTGCACTATCGCTGCTCATCCATCGCTTGCACCTGTCATGCTTTAAGCGCACCCAGCTCAGTCGTTCATTGTAATTTCCAGGACTGTCGCTCTTGCAACCATTGCTTTCCTTCCTGTTGCATACGTGCAATGTAGCAGACATGCAGTCTTTTCTCTACCCTTCCAACACATTGCAACATCCCCAAGATTGCATCGATCGGGCGTTTTTATCACCCAGAAACTGCTTAGTGGACAAATTTAACAACAAAGTGCTCGATGCGATACAAGGAGAATATCGTATGTAATCTGTACTACTTTACTTCATCTCTGCACTCCAGATGATTATCTATACAGCTCCGATGGATTGAAAGAAGACAAACGACAAGTGTTCGACACTCCAGAGCAAACGCATCCTGCGATTCCTTGCAATGATCAACCACCCTGGCATCCCACCATATCAACTGACTCTCAAAGTAAACACCATTTGTGCCCTTCTACGAAATGTTAAGGTTTAGTTCACAATACTCACGTACGCATCGTCTCCATCAAGCAACACTTCATCGAAATGCAACCGCTTCACAAATCAGAGACACATTCATCCTGCACTTCAACTTCTCGTTCTCACCTCTAATGTCACCTTGGACCACCACATGATGCCAATTTCCGCTCCGACTTGCATCTGCAACAACGTTCAATGGAGCCAAGGTCTCACCCTTCTTGTGCTTCCATCGACATTCACATCGATGCATTCGCCCACGGTCAATCATATACTGCTCCTTCACATGTATGAAAAAGAGAGGTTATTTCACCATGTAGATATTAGCAACGTTTCTATGAAACATCATGTATCCTTCTCTATTATTATCCAAATAGCATCTCTGATCCGCAACGTCCGTAGGTGTTTGCTTGTATTATGTACGTTGCTTGGAGCATCAATCGCTGACGTTGCTGATGTCCTGACAGTCGCATGTCGTTGTCGTGCTCTTTGTTGGGTTGTTAGGTGTGGTGTGTTGGCTTATACTCTTCAAGTGGCTACCCCAAAGGAATGGATGATGGGATGCCTCACCGATTATTCCAAACTCCGACGGCTCCGAACAAAACTGATTTGAATCGCGTGTCCGCTAAAGACTTCTCCATCACTCATGACGGACAATACACACGCTGTCTCACCCGCCCTTGTTGCGGCCAAAGACATCACCCTTGGGAAGTGTGCGTTGTTCGTTCGTATACCGACCAGTCGTAGCAGATAGATCGCGGGCATGACCTCCAAGATATTTGAACACCCTTTCGATCTCACCAAGGTCCGACTCCAGTCTCACTACCGCAAGGTTCAAGGGTCCCATCCACTATCTCGTCCGGACATTTCAGAACGAAGGTGTACAGGGACTCCATCGCGTGCGTCGTCTTCGTCCGTCTCTATACTGTAAGAGGCGTCATCTCATTCCTTCTTGTCGCCAAAAATCAGGGTGTGCCTGCACCTGTCATGGGCGCGATGGCAGAAAATGCAATGCTCTTCCTGTCCTATAGCCAACTACAGCATGCCATGCCATATGACGCCTCACTGCGCAATCACCTTCGCGGGACCTCAGGCTTCCGCATCTTTCTGTATATGGCGCGGGTGCCGGTGCGGTCACAAACTTCGTCCTGTACGTCCTGCTCTGAGGGCTCACTCCGATTGACAGAGGAACTTTGTCTCTTCTAGAACACCTGTAAAACTTGTCAAATGTAAAATGCAGGTCCAAATGCTCGCCATAGACGTATCTGGCGCGTCTGTTCAGCCGACCCTCGCAGCCGCCACACTGCCGCCGATGTCACTTGCCAAATCCTGGGCCCCCCCTGGCCCAATCGCCATTCTCATGAACGTCATCCGAAGCAACAGGTTCCGCAGTCTCTGGCTAGGCAAAACAGGCACGCTCATTCGAGAATGCGGTGGTGCTGCCGCCTGGTTTGCGTGCAAAGAGTTTGTTGAGCTCATGTACCGTCGGGCCACCCACGTCGCTGACGGACTTGGGAGTCTGCCCTGTCGGGTGCGTGTGGTGGGGTCGTGTTCAACTTCTCGTTTTTCCCTGCCGACACGGTGAAGAGTGCGATGCAGACGGAGTAGGGACTGCGGCCCCGTGCTAAAGGTGTTGCCCTGACGACATTTTGGGGGACGGCGAGGGCAGTGTACAGGGAGCACGGCATCCGGGGATTCTGCGCTGGATGTGGGATCACGGTGGCGAGATCGATACCGAGCGTGATTGTCTTTTTTGATATGCGATGGGTTGAGCAGGCAGTCCCCGCAGAAATCGAGTACATAGACTAAATGATTTGTGCACTACCATACCACGACAATAACAGGGGTCTTATGACATTCCAGATTGGGCAAACGAGCCATAATGTCTTACACGCCTTTGCTCGTTCGACAGCTCCTGCCTCGCCATGTTCCTCTTCGCGTCCACCGTCCGTCAGTCTTCCGCACGTACCCTTCCAAAGCAAAAGCCAAATCCACCGCGTTTTTTGTACCCGGTTCACAGCGACGCTTTGACTCAGAGGACGCGCGCGCTGAGTACGCCAAAGCCGAATCAAAAATGACCACCGCCATCGAGTGGTTCCGCAAGGAAGTGGCCGGGTTCGAGACGCGCGCGAACGGACGTGTTACACCGGCCCTGTTAGCGCCCGTCCGTGTGGTGCTCGCGTCGCTGCGAGGGGCGAGGCAGCGAAGCTCGAAGAGGTAGCCACGGTCGGGGTCAAGGACGGATCTATGTTGCTCGCTACCGTGTTTGACGAACATGTGCGTTGGCGGGTTGTCTTCTTAAATGAAGGAATCTGTCGGAATGCTCACGAGTATGTAGTAGAACACGAAAGCAGTCGAGCAAGGGATATACGCCGCTAAGCTTGCCCAACATCGTCCCTCAACGACTCGATTCCCGAACAATCAAGATACCCATACCCAAGTGCGTTCGATTTCCCCGGTCTTTTTGTCGCCCTCCGCGTGAACTGATCGACTTCCCTAGACCGACGGTCGAGGCTCGAAATATGCTCTTGTTGACGGCCAGCCGGATGGCAGAGGATGTGCGTGTACAGATCCGTAAGCATCACCAGGCTAGCATCAAGAAAGGTAAATATGAGAAACACTCGGTCGAACTCGACGAAGTAGGTATACTTCATGCTGTGGGCCAACGCAGACGCTTACGGATTTTACTCTTTGTCATGCCTCAGTTTCAGAAACTGTCGGACAGGTATATTGGCGAAGTGGACAAGGTCCTGGCGCAGATGAGAAAACATAGATCGATGATGGGTACATGCAGTTCTGTATTGCATTGTTTATTATTCAAAAACTCAAGAGTTCATAATCTATGGTACATTACAGTCAGCTTCAAAATGATAAATTCCAACAGTACAATGTATCAAGAAGCATATTCAAAAAGGATGTAAAAATCAGTGCCAACAAGAGATCCAAGACTCTCCAAACAAAGGATCAGAAATGCTATCAACATTGAGCTGGTAAATGCCATGAGAAGATAAGGCAAAAGAGTGAACAGGAAGACAGTATGAATCTCTGTTCCAAGGGCTGACCCAGCCAAACAGAGCACCACTAGAGGACTGAATAAAGCCATTTTCTGTGTGCAAATGACCAGCAAGAAAAAGTTCCTGTACTTTCCACACCTTGATAGACATATGATGAGACCCAGAGACAATATTGCTTCCATTAGGAGAATAAGCAACAGAGGTGACCCAAAATGTGTGTCCTTGGAATGGACCTGCAACAGTTTGACCAGTAGTTGCATCCCAAACCCTAATGGTCTTGTCATAAGAGCCAGAGACAATATTGCTTCCATTAGGAGAATAAGCAACAGAGGTGACCCATTCTGTGTGTCCTTGGAATGGACCTGCAACAGTTTGACCAGTAGTTGCATCCCAAACCCTAATGGTCTTGTCATAAGAGCCAGAGACAATATTGCTTCCATTAGGAGAATAAGCAACAGAGGTGACC
>JBBPKO010000409.1:0-23921 GCA_038089295.1 Xerocomus amazonicus
CACCGCCCTCATTCCGTAACAAACAAATCCCCATTCTTCCTGATGATGGGCTATGAACCCCGCTCTCTCCCCTCCATCCTAGCCGAAACCGATCTCCCAGCAGTAGAGGAACGCCTTCGACTCCTCACATTTGCTAGAAACGAAGCTCTCACAGCACACGAGTTAGCGCAACAAGTTATGAAATCTCGAACCACCAAGAACTTTACTCCCTTCCAAAAAGGGGACAAGGTGTGGTTAGAAGCACGGAACCTAAGACGTTCCGTTCAAAACCCGAAATTCGCACCAAAAAGAGAAGGACCCTTCGTGATCACGCAAGTCTACTCTCCGTTATCTTATAGACTCAGACTCCCACAAACATGGAAAATACATCTGGTATTCCATGCCTCACTCCTCTCCCCTTATCGCGAGAACGACGTCCATGGGGAGAACTTTCCAAGACCCCCTCTGGATCTAGTAGCATCCGAAGAACAATTTGAAATTGAGTGGATATTAAAGCATCGAGGTCTGCCCAAAAACCGTACCTTCTTGATCAGATGGAAGGGTTACCCACCAGAAGATGACTCATGGGAACCAGAGCGGAACTTAAAAAATGCCAAGAAGATTTTGGAATCTTATAAAAAGGCTCATCCCAAGACGTTCCCTTCCTAGACCAAAGCCTACCGACGATAACTATGCCTTCCTCCGCAAACACCACTTTGCTCCCCTACGACTTTTCCATCGTCACCCGTTCATCTTATGCCTACCTCTTAGTTCCATTCGACAACGAAACCCTTACCCACCTCCAAGCCTGTCTAGAAGACTCTCGTTTGACCATCGCCTTGGACGAAACTCTAGATGAAGACTCTCCCCTAGGACGGATGCTCAAGGCTTACAACCAGAACGCAGCCTTACTAGCGATTACCCATATCTATGAAACAGATCCACTCCCAGCCCAGGATATTCCTCGGGCATTTTCCACCCTAGCACTCCGACTCACCGTCCTGCAACAGCACTTACTTGCTGTCTTACATCAACTACAGATGACCGAGCTAATTGATAGCATAGACTTTGCGCTAGAATGAAGGGCCAGAGCGCTTTGCAACCCTGATCGTTCCCAGCGGTCCATCTCCTCTCCAGCTATTCCAATTCCTTCCCCCATAGAACCAAACCCCCAAACAACCGCATCCACTCCATCCGCGACTTCTACTCCTCTTACCTCAAGAGAGGAAGAGGCCTTCCAACGAGTAATGAACCAGATTGAACGAGCACGAGTCGCAGAACGACTTAGGACACAAGAAGGACCGGTCTTACCCCCTAATCATCCTCAGTATCATCAGACCTGTTTCTTCTGTCGACATCTCGGACATTTAAAACGAGACTGCCAACTCTACGAATGTCCTCACTGCCAACAGTATTCACCAGGGCATCTGCCATCCTTCTGTCCAGCCACTCGACGATCGCCACCCCGAACACTCTCTTCCTCGTCATCTTCTTCTCATCCTAGTCAACGGATCCGAACCAACACACCCTCTTCCACGAGGTCCTACTACCAAGCACCTGAGCAATGGGTCGATGAGACAGCAAACCAATTGATCTCCTTGATGAACGAGACCACTGCTCTCATCTCGGCCTCTACTGAGTGGATGAGAGAACAGATAAATCGGTTTAATGAGAGGGTCAACAAACAAATGGCCGCGTTACACCGAGAACCCAGCCCCTCACCTTCTGACCAAGCCGACGCAGGATGGGGAACCCTGGCTTGGGAACTTGAAGACTCCACGCTAATAGGGTCTTCCACTCTATCTACCATCTCCACCCTTCCTCCTACCACAGTGAACACGTCATTCATTGACTACATTACTCCTCCCACCACCGACCCCACTGATTACGATGATCCCATCGATGATGTAGGATACGGAAACCTCACCAGTTCTCCGGTCTTCTCCTCCCTCTGGGAGTTCTTTTGAAAATATGGTGATTTTCACCATACTAAGGGGGTAATGTTACACTTTCTTCTTTCTTACCCCTATACTTGTGTATCTTTCCATGATCTTGTCTATTTCTCCCACGACCCGGACGCTATTTCCGTTCTAGGCATTAGTTGTTCTTTTGCCTTGTTTCCCCTTTTCTTCCCTTCCTTGATGGTTGCTACAATACGATAGCTATGACTCGATATGACTCACTATGAGTCATTCCGCAGTAGGACATAGCTTGGTCCGTGCACCGACAGAATACCTATTTAGACTAGCGACCAAGTACACGGACTCCCTAAGTAGTTTCTCCCTTGTATCTTGTGACCTACTCGTCAATAGATCCACTGGTCTCTCCAACGTTTACTCTGTGAACCTCTTGGACGTTCTACTTCACTGATACTAGATCCAAGACCTCCGGCTTGAGAGGCAACGATACCTTCAGCTAGAAGGCCCAGAACCAGAACCCTCTTTCAAGGGATACGCTCGTTCCTCCCCGGACCAAGCATAACAGAGGCAGGCCTTTGTAGAAAAATGGTACTGCCAGATTGGCAACAAAGCATTCCCAGATGAACAGAAGACATATGAGAACATGATGGATGACTTCTGCAAGATGTTCTACCCATTCAACTATAAAGATATGGCATGATGAAAAATGCAAGACACCGTGTAGAATACTCATGAGAAAGACAGATTCCAGAACTATATCGCAGACTTCCAATTACATGCCACACAGTCAGGGATTACCAACCAAACCACCCATATTGATGCCTTCATGTGAGGATTAGACCCTTGTCTCTCGCAGATGGTTCTATCCTCCACAGCCATCCCTGATATACTCCTTGGTTGGGTAGACGACATAGCAAAGTTCCATACACAACAATAGCGCATTGCTGACCTTCGTTGAGGAGGAACCCTGGGCATATGTCAGAGGGATCCCAATGCAATGGACATAGATGCTATCACTCTCTCTCCTATGAACTATGCCAAACACATCAGAGAGAATCATTGCTTCTTGTGTCATAAGGTCAGTTGTTGGACTGGTAGACATTGAGGGAAGGTAAAGAGTTCCCCCTTCTCTCATCCCCTTTCACCCCGTTTTCCTGTCAGCAACTCTCCCTCTATTCAATCCCACACCTTTCTGCCTCACCCCTCTTTCCACTGACCTTTACCTTGACCACTGACTCAGATGCCATCAAATATATGAATGATGCCCACTGATTTAACCGAATATGTTTCTTCCCTCATCAAGAAAGGGAATACCCCTGCAAATATTCACTCTGTTTTGAAAGTGATGTATGAAGACAAACAAGAAGATCCAGAAGTGATGGATATAGCCAGAATAACCATTTATGGTTTTTAAATTGGAGGAAAGATCAGTCGATGTCTTCCCCTCCTTCTTCCAATATAGCTGCAATGTACACTAGCACCACCAAAGGAAATGCTATGCAAATTCCCCTCTCCTTCCAAACTGCTACTAAGAAAGTCAATCTCTTTGCCCTAGTGGATAGTGGCACTTCAGGAAATTTTATTGACGAAAAATATGTTCAATGACTTCATCTTCCACTTATTCCTCTCTTTCCTCCACTTCGAGTCAACAACATAGATGGAACCAGAAATGGCAAAGGAAGCATTAGATGGAAAGCACAAATACCCTTATCTTTTCAAGACGTCTCTTGGACAGAAGACTTACATGTCACCAACCTGGGGAAGGAACAAATTATCTTAGGATTCCCCTGGTTGCAGAAAATGAACCCAGAAATCAACTGGACAACAAATACAATTCAGTTACCCTCTAACGAATACAACGAACCATCCATACCCCTCCAATTTCTTTCCACCTTGCCAAATGCAAAAATCGCTCGTTGACTAGCCCGCCAAGAGCAATTAAGGAAAAGAGAAGACGAGACCATCACAAAGACCACCATTGCAACAGACCTTGCACAGAAAAGTGACAGGTCAGAATAAACCCTTCCTCCATTCATAGGTGACTATCACAACGTCTTCTCTGAACCAATGGAAGGAACTCTACTCCTGTCTCACCCATTCGATCACTTCATAACTCTTTCCCCCAAATTTGTTCCACGAGTGGCAAAGACTTATCAACTCAACCCCCAAGAGATGATTGCTTGTCAAACATTCCTTGATGAGAATCTCCAAACTGGTCAAATCATGCCCTCAATGTTGCCACAGGCTTCCCCTTTCTTTTTTGTCCTGAAGAAAACTGGAGACTTATGCCCATGTCAGGACTATCGATACTTAAATGAACACACCATTAAGAATGCCTACCCTCTCCCTCTCATCTCAGATCTCATTGATAAACTTTGTGGGTCACAACTCTTCACCAAAATGGACATTCAATGGGGGTACAATAATGTGCTGATCAAACCAGAAGATTGGTGGAAGGCCACTTTCATCACTCCTTTACTGTAATGTTCTTCAGACTTTGCAACTCCCCCACCACCTTCCAAGTATTGATGAATCATCTCTTCCATGACTACCTCGCACAAGGCTGGCTTGTCATCTATATGGACGATATTCTTATCCATTCTATGGAATTGGAAATACACCACCTCCAAACTTGTCTTGTTCTTGATTGGTTATGCATGCACTCCCTCTTCCTCAAACTATCAAAATGCACTTTCGATGTGTCATCAGTTGAATATCATGGTCTCATTGTCACAAATAACAAGATAGGGATGGATCTGATCAAAGTCTCTGCCATTACGAGCTGGTCTCCTCCAACAACAGTAAAGGGAGTTTGGTCATTTCTTGGCTTTTGCAATTTTTACCATAAATTTATTCCCAGTTTCTCCCACCTTGCCACCCCCCTTTACTCCCTTACTCACATGTGCCACTCTTGGGATTGGACCCCTCAATGTCAATGGGCCTTCGATACCTTGAAGCGGCTCTTCACTACATCTCTGGTTCTTCTCCTCCCTGACCTCACCACTCCATTCTTTATAATGACTGATGCCTCTCTCTTAGCCACTGGTGGCATTCTGATACAGAAGGATGCAAATGGCAATCTTCACCCTTGTGCCTACCTCTCCCACATGCTTTCTCCTGCTGAGTGGAATTACAACATCTACAATCAAGAACTGCTCACCATCATTCACACTCTTGCTGAGTGGAAATACTATCTGTATGGTACCAGTCTCCCCATCACTGTTTACACTGATCATAAGAACTTGTTGTACTTCAAACAGCCTCATTGTTACGATTTTCCTTAGTGTTACACTGAGTGGTCATTCTCAGTATGCTTTACTGTCTAACATTCATCGTCTTCACTCTATCCTACGTCTGCTCTACCCCACTGGTCATTGCTTATACCATCCTGGCCATTCCCCTTATTCAATTGGCAACTCTTACAGTAGGACCACTATGTATTACCCCTATATTGTGCCTCATGTTCAGGACCCTGGACCAGTAAGCCCTTTCTCCATGTCTGTTTGTAGTATTATCCTTAGCCCATGGGATACCCTCTGTCTTATTTCCCATTGGGCCGACTTCCTATTTGACATGTAGTATGCTTCTCTTCTACAGATGCCTGTTCCTGTACAACCCTTAACCCAGGGTTATGGACTATTACCATATACGTACATACATAGCTTGGTCTGTGCACCATCCCTATAGTATAAGTACGTACATACATGAGGAGAATGTCCCTCATTCATATTCTCACTGTTACAAGGTTAGCACATAGGACACTAGCCTAGTATAATCCTATTCCTTTCTGACTCTCTTGGTTACTGTCAAATGTATCGACCACCATCCTAGAGTGTCCATCATCCCCTTGGAATACACCATAGAAGGCCTCCATCCTGGGATATCATTAAGTCGTACCAAGGCTTCATCACTAATAAGCCTTTTTGTTCAAGGATATAGGATATCGGTAGTGAACCGTAACACTCATTGCCTCTCTTGTCGCCAGGCATGCTGGATGCTCTTCCTCCAGGACTTTGACCTTCGTTTTTCTATCCAGCTGGGGTCTGCTATGGGACCTGCTGATGCCCTCTCTTGCTCCTCCTCCCCTAACACCTCTTCTGACAATACTGACATCACACTTCTTCTCTCTGATCTTTTTGTCAATCTCATCAATGTTGCTCTTCAATGAAAAATCGCTCTTTCTACCTCCTCAGACCCCCTTGTCCTCTCTGCTCTTGACCACATGTGTGAGGGTTCCCCCCTCTTCTCTCATTCTGCTTTTCTCAATTGGTCTTTCTGTGATGGCCTTCTCTATTACCATTCTCACCTTTATGTCCCTCCTTCCTCCTGTTGGAATCTCATCTCTTCTATCCATTCCTCTCTGGCTGGTGGCCATGGTGGTCAGTTCCACACTCTCGCCCTCCTTCAATGCAATTATTGGTGGCCTGGCATGTCCACCTTTGTCTAGGCGTTCATTGCTGGCTGTCCCCTTTGCCAATCTTCCAAGCCCCTCACTTCCCCTGTTCTTCCTCCACTTTCCCCCCTTTCTTCTTCTGCTATATGCTCCTTCCAACAACTCTCCATTGATCTTATCACTGGCCTTCCTCCTGTCAGCTCTCTCAATTCTGTCATGGTCATGGTCGACCACAGGCTTACTAAGAGGGTGGTTTTCGTCCCTTGTGCAAAAACGATTGATGCTGCTGGAGTAGCCTCTCTCTTTTTCCATCATGTTTTCCCTCACTTTGGCCTTCATGACTGCCTCATCTCAGATTGAGGACCACAATTTGCCTCAGCCTTCACTTGTGAACTAGCCCATCTCCTGAAATATGATATTGTCTTATCCTCTGCCTATCACCCCCAGACTGATGGCGAGACTGAACGAGTAAATCAAGAACTAGAGACATATCTTCACCTATTCTGTAGCAATGAACCCACCACCTGGCCAGATTTCCTCCCATTTGCTCAATTCCACCACAACTCCTCTGTCCACTTGTCTATGAAGTGCTCCCCATTCTCTCTCCTCTTAGGATATGAACCATGTGCCTATCCGACTCTTGGGTGAACATTCCTCCCTGTGCTGACCGATCACCTGAATGACCTTGATAAAGCATGATGGGAGGCATCCACTGCCCATGAACTGACTCAACAAATGATGTGCACGTAAATCTGAAGTAAATTCCATCCTTGGAAGGCAGGAGATAGGGTGTGGCTGAAGGCCACTAATCTCCATCGGAGTACCCCATGGAAGAAACTTAACCCCCTCCGGGAAAGACCCTTCTCCATCACTCAGGTGATTTCTCCTGTGGCATATTGGTTGAAACTTCCACTGACATGGAAGGTGTTATGGGTCTACTTCTCTTGGAACAGAAGACGTCAACAGTGACTGTCTTGGATATGACTTACTATATCCTGGTATCCAGAGACCTTCTATGGTGTGTTCTGGAGGGGATCTCAGAGGGACATTCCAGAATGGAGGTCACAGATGACAGGATCCAAGGGAACGGTGAAGAGATAGTAGTATTCAGCTAGGTGCCTAAGCCTAGCCCTGTAACTATGAGAATACGGATGAGGGACATTCCCCTCAAGTACGTACGTACTTATACTACTGGTAACGGTGCACAGACCATGCTATGCTAAGTATGTATATGGAACTATCCATAACCCTGGGTCAAGGGTTCGTACAGGAATGGTCATCCGTCGGAAGGAAGAAGCAGCCCTGCGGATACAAGGCAGGCTGCGGAACCATGGAGGGAGAAGGAGAAGCAGCCATGCAGGGGAACGAGGTATGCTGTGGATCCATGGAAGGAAGAAGGAAGCAGTCATGCAGAATAAGGAAGCATGCTGCAGAACGGGAGAAGAATGGAAGAAGGAAAGGAGCAGCCATGTGGAACGAGAAGCATGCTGCAGACAAATGGAAGCAAAGCTGTATAGCAGAGAAGCACAAAGAAGTGTGCTGCACAGAAGAGAAGCATTCAGGATGGAATAGGAATGGAACAGGAACAGAACAGGAACAGCCCATGGCTGAATAGGGCAAAGGGTTGTGCCAGGGCGAAGGGTGATACTACAAACAGACACGGCACAAGGGCTTACCAGTCCGGGATCCGGAACACAAGGCATACGATAGGGGTAATACATAGGGGTCCTGCCGTAAGGACTGCCAAGCAGATGATAGATATGGCCAGGATGGTATAAGCAACTTCCAGCAGAGTAGGGCATACAATGGATAGAGTTGCGATGATGAACACGAGCCGATAGAGCACACCAAGAGTGACCATTCAGTGTAGTGCTACAGAAAAATGTAACAGAAGGTCCATGATGTTTTCCATGCTTCTCTTCTTTCCATGTTCTGCACAACCCCCGAATTTGGCACTCCGACGCTTTACCCACCAGCAGAGATTATCGATGAAGAAGAACAATGGGAGGTAGAACATATCATACAGTATCAAGAGGAAAAAGGCTGAAGAAAATACCTTATTAAGTGGAAGGGATATTCTCATGCAAAGAATCCATGGGAGCCGGAAAGGAACTTATCAAGTGCATAGGCCACCCTCCTTGCTTATAAACGATGCCTTTCACTCTGATAACTTCATTCCCTCTTCACCATGCCTGCTATCCACAATAACTTTGATGAGTCCAACTCATCTACCACTCTTCTGATTCCTGGTAATTTCCCCATCCATGCCAACCACCTTTCTAAGTTCCCTCATCACCTTCTATATGCCACTGTCTTACAAAGTGCCCTCCTGTTATGATTTTCCTTAGTGTTACACCAAGTGGTCATTCTTGGTATGCTCTACCATCTAACGTTCATCATCTTCACCCTATCCTATGTCCATCCTACCCTGCTGGTCATCACATATACCCTCCTAGCTGTTCCCCTTATCCATTTGGCAGTGCTTACGGCAGGACCCTTATGCACTTCCCTTCTATCGCATCTTGTGTTCTATACCCCAGACCAGTAAGCCCTTGCTCTGTGTCCATTTGTAGTATTACCCTTCATCCTGGCTATACCCCTTTACACTATTCCACCATGGGCCATTTCTGTTGCTTCTCCCATATGGTTCTCTTCTCTGCAGCATGCTTCTATGCTGCAAGGTATGCTTCTCCCTCCCAACAGATGACCATTCCCGTACAAACCCTTGACTCAGGGTTATAGACTCTTCCATATATGTTACAATTTTCCTTAGCGTTACACCAAGTGGTCATTCTCAGCACACTCTATTGTCTAACATTCATCATCTTCACCCTATCCTATGTCTGTCCTACTCTGCTGGTCATCGCATATACCCTCCTAGCTGTCCCCCTTATCCAATTGGTAGTCCTTATGGTAGGACCATCATGTCTCTCCCCTATTGTGTGCCTTGTGTTTCTTGTCCCAGACCAGTAAGCTCTTGCCCTGTGTCCTATTGTAGTATTACCCTTCACCCTGGCTATACCCCTTTATGCTGTTCTGCCACAGGCCATTCCTGTTACTTCCTTCCATATGGTTCTCTTCTCCATAGCATGCTTCTATGCTATGAGGTATGCTTCTCCTTTCTCGTGGATGACCATTCCTGTACAAACCCTTGACTCAGGGTTATGGACACTTCCATATATGTCTATACATAGCTTGGTCCATGCACCATTCTCTATAGTATAAGTACATACATACACAAGGGGAATGTCCCCCATCTGTATTCTCACTTTTATAGGGCTAGGCCTAGGAACCTAGCTCAATCTCTATTATCTTTTATCATTCCCTTGGATCCCATCATAAGACCTCCATCCCAGAACTTTTCCTCTGAGATCCCCTTTGGAATATGCCCAAGGAAGGCCTCCAATCCCGGGATATAGCTAAGTAGTATCTAAGATGCTCAAGTTGATGTCTTTCCATATCAAGGAGATAGACTTGTAACAATATACATATATACATAGCTTGGTCTGTACACCATTCCCTATAGTATAAGTACATATGTACATGAGGGGAATGTCCCTCATCTGTATTCTCATCTTTACAGGGCTAGTCTTAGAATCTAGCTCAATCTCTATCTTTCTTTCCCGTTCCCTTGGATCCCATTGTAAGACCTCCATCCCGGAACATCACCTTTTGAGATCCCCTTTGGAATATGCCCAAAGAAGGCCTCCAATCCCAGGATATAGCTAAGTCATATCCAAGATGGTCAACATTGACGTCTTTCTGTATCAAGGAAGTAGACTCATAACAAAAGAATACAGATCCTCATCATACTATGCTATCAAGCCTGTACCACCAACCAAGATTTACCACTTTATCGAATCATCATGTTCCCATGCTGTCCTATCCTTCCCACACACTCCCCTGTCACTGCTCCTCCACAAGAAGGAAGTCCTGCTAGGTCGTCAGGATCGATGACACCAGGATCCCCACATCCATCTCTGTATGACCGACCAAGGGAAAGCCCTCCATGGTCCTCCCTACCACAAATTCCCTTCCACTCCAGAAGACCAAGACCATCCACTCCACATTTGCAGCAATTAATGAGGGATGTGGTGAGACCAACTACCTCTTCTAGCAAAATACCACCAATTTGTCCCCCACAAGCTCAATCAGCCCTTACAGCTGGTCATGCCATTGGCGACCCCCATGTAATACAACCAGAATCTGCTATGGCCAGAGCTTTACAAAGAACAATAGGTTCCCCATCATGTGCTGGCTCCCCTTCAAACAGATATACAGCATTGTCATCTGACGATGATGACAAAGAAGAAGAAGAAGAACAGAAGGAAGTACCTTCTACCCAAACAATGGCCAGAGCATGGAATGACCCTCCAGAAGAATTATTCAATATTCCAGCATGCACATCTCCCCCTCCAACAGAACCAAGTCAACCATCGGCAGCACCCTCTCTATCCTCTATAACTCCACTCATCCCATCACTAAGAATCACCCAGTCTGAACCTTCCTCATCTTCATTAGAAGGAAGAGAACCATCCTCTCCATCTTCTCCACTCTCACCAATGGAACAAGGGCAACCAGAGTCACCAATTTGCCCCTCGACAGTTTACTATAATGCACAAGAAGAACTGCTAGCCACCCTTCCTGGAGATTTCTCAGGACTTACCACTGATGCAATTATATGGCTGACACAGATAGACGGTCACTTCTCTCTGAACAAAGGGCTATATGACAACTTAGCCAAGAGTCTCACTTTCTTAAACAAAATGGCTAAAGGAAGAGGACCTGCCTTTGTGGAATGATGGTACTGTCTCATCCAAGAAAAAGGAGACAATTATAGGGGACAATTATATCAAACCATTAAAGATGATTTCAAATAGATATTCTTTCCATTCAATGCAAGGGAAGAAGCACATTGAAAACTTCAATGGCTCCATCAAGACCCGATGAACTCGGAAGGCTTTCCCCTTTACTCGTCATCCTTTCAACTTTATGTAGCACAATCTAGTGTTCAAGATGAATCCTCCCTCATTAACATATTTGCTGACAGCTTAGATCTGACTCTTGCACAAATGGTCCTATCCATGCCAATCATTCCTGACTCTCTCTCTGGTTGATGTTCTGCTGCTGCCCAATTCTTTGCTCAACAGTAATGAATTGCTGATCTACATCCCACTAAACCCTTCCCCTTGAAATGACAGTCTTGCTCCCCAGCAACCATCAGGCTTACCTGAATGAACCCCCCTACACCTTCTTCACAATGAACCCCTGTCATAATAACCTCCCTGTCCTCTTCTCCTTCTGCCCCTGACCCGCCTTTCATCTGGTGGCACCTCACCCCACTCAAACAGGGATCTCCTTCTGTACATCACAAACCATTTGTCCTCCCTTCTCCATCATAGAGGGCTGTTTTCCTCCCTTCTACCCCTTGGAACGATGGTATCATTCTGAAAACATACTCTGAGGTTGCCATCCAGGCCACCCCTCCAGTTGTTGAAAACTCCTCTTTGCCCTCTGTCATCATTGATGTGCTTACACCATCCTCTCCAGCGTCCTCTTCCTCCTCTCTTCTCATCAATGACATCAACTTGCCCCTTCTACCATCAGCACCTATGTCTCCTCTTGTTGATGTCATTGATCTCCCACCCATCTCCCTCATTGTTGTTATGAAACCTCCTATTTTTCTATTATTTCCCCTGATTTTTCCAGCATTTTATCTTTACTTTTCAGGTCATGTGACTTTCACTCATTCAGACTTCCAATCTTCATAGTCACATGACACGTCACATGGCTGATTAGGTAATCTGGTCCAGACCCATGACTCAGCAAGTCAGGTGATCAGTTCTAGACCCATTGACATCATCATGACATCACTTGTTCTATTACATTCTAACCAGTAGCATTAGTCCCTCTTATCTTTCGCTGACTGATGCTCTATTGATTCCAGCCAATGGCTGAATAGACTCTTACCGTATGATAGTTAGTAGCCAGTAGCATTTACCCCTCTTGTTGATTTGAACCTTAATTAATGTAGCATAGCATGGTCTGTGCGTAGATAGCTGTAATATAAATACTAGGTGTACAACGACTGGAATCCCCAGTCTTGTTCACTTGGGCATTATCTGGGATCTAAAAACCAGGCCAGTACAAGTGTGTGACTATCCCATTATCCTTACCCCAGCATTCACTTGAGTGTTGGTGTTTTCACCCATCACTGTTGTTCTACCACAGTTCTGTCTCTGTGGTTTTCTGATCTCGTTTCAGTTGTGGCAATATCCTCTGGGGCACTGTTGTCCCACCAAATGCTCGCTAAACTCCACGCCATCCAGTCCTCGATCCTCTGCCAACCTTGTGTTGCTTTGGCAGGCATTGCTGCCGTTTGTTCCATCCTATTCACTCCCCTGTCTTCTGTGCCTTCTCTCCTTGATGCCTCTCTTGTTCTGTTGGCATCTCCTGTGCTGTCCCCCCACCTTGTGGCTCTCCTGTCATCAGTTGCCTCTTTGGTTATGGCTACCCCATTGATGTCTCGCTGTCCCTCTCCTGCATCCTCCTGTCCCTCCCCGGCATGGGACTCCATCCTCCCTATTGCGTTTTTATGGGCAGACAATGTCAAGGATGATGCTTTCCTCTCCAGTCCTCTTCCATTTGTTGTCAACTCTCCATCTCCCTTCCCAGATGACATGTTTGATATGTATCTTATGGACCTTGCATCCTTCCCACTACCACTGCCCCCCCCATTCCCCAATGACATGTACACTGCATACATTCATGAATGTTGTACTTGTTGCTTGACTCATCATGACTACTGTCATGTGTTTCTCTTCTTCTCTGCACTTCTCTTGTCGCCTGCCACGTGTTCCTCCCCACCTCTCTCTTTATCGCTGCCACTCTCTCTGCAACCCCTCCACATCCTCGGTCTCTTATCCCCGTTGCCTGTCCTTCCTCACCTGTTGGGTGTCTCCAGTCCATAGTTCATGGACTTATTGTTGCTCTCTTCTCCCACTTCTCTGTCCCCAACTCCAGTCCTCATTTGCCCCGACTGGGTTCCTTCTCCCACCATATGCCTTTCCCCTCTCTCCTTCTCTCCTACGTCCTCTGTCAGGGGCTTCTAGGTTGTTTTGAGTATTCCCATCATTGGTGCCTCCAGTATTATCCAGAGGGTGAATTTCCTCCTTTTGTCCTATTTCTGATGACCCACTGCTCCTCCCCTCTTCCTTCCCCTCATCTTCTCCCTGAATATGTTCTCCTTTTTGAATGTGTACTTCTATGGGCATTTCTGACAATCTGCTGCTCCTCTCCTCTTCCTTCCCCTTGTCTTCTCTCTGAATATGTTCTCCTTTTTGAATGTGTACTTCTATGGGACAACATCCAAAATGACATTAAACTATTTCCTCTTCTTGGTCTCAGCATATCTGAAATGACGTTAAACTACTCCTCTTCCCCTCCAGTATAGTCCTCAGTAAGACGTAAAACTGCTAACAGTCCTAGAAAAAGAAGAATAATGAAGAAAACTGGTGACGCTCTAAGTATGGCATTAAACTGCTGTTCCCTCTCCTAGTTGTGGCATGCCCTAGACATGGCATTAAACTGCTTTCCCCTCCTCTCCTCGGTTGGACATCCGTCATGACGATAAACTGTCACTCCTGGGTTGGAGTTCCTCTTACCTCCGTTCACACTGTAGATGTGAGTGGTTATAATCCAAAATGAAATAACCAGAGGACCTGGGTAGATCACTAAACTATCTTGGGCTTAATTGCTTGTATAGGTATGGTTAGCCTACATGTCTCTCATCAGAGGTCGAGCAAGGTTGGCACTCTTCACTCTACCCCTCCTCCTCTCCTCTCATTCATCCCGGGTCTGGCAAACCTGTCCTGAATGACTCCTCTGGTTAGTCTTCTAGAACAAAGTAAAACTGCTCCCTCTATCCTCCTTCCTAGCCTTGAGGTATGGCCCAAGAATCGCCTCTACTCTGGAATTCCCTCCTCTGGCTCTATGTATTTACCATGCAACTCCGACTTCCATTCTATCTCTGCATTGACAGCCTCTGCTGTTAGAAGTATGGCACTCCTGATCCACAGGATACCTGCCTTCTGCCTTAGCAAGCAGACTTCTTGCAAGATCCCCGTCTTCCTCCACTCCGGAATGCTGCATTGGCTTCTTCCCTAGGCACTAGTTGCCTCTTTTACTCCTTCTTTCTCATCTGATGCATTCTTAAGGTTGTACTTGATTCCACCGTTGATATCCACAGAAATGTTCTTCCCTACCGACTCTACCATTGATGCTCATGTTACCCTTCTCAACCATCACCTTCATCCTCATCTCGTTGATGTCCCTCTCCACATATCCCTCAACAATCTCAATCTTTATGAGTTCTTTTCATCGTTGAATAAAGTCTGCCACCACAGTGTGACCTGGTGTGTCCGTAGCTGCTCTTGTTGCCTTTCCATCTTTTGGGCTCAATCTCCCCTCACACTGGATGCCAAATAGATGGACCACTTCTGTCTGCCATTCAACTGTCAAATCCTAGAGTGCCCCCATTGGCTTCCTGTCCCTCATGCTTGGTGACCATCCCTTGTCTCTTCATCAGAAACCTCTCTCTTCATGAGGAAGTTCTTCTATCACCATTTGCAATAACTATGGCCAGACAATTTCACTACCTCTTCCTCATCCCCTTCTCTGGACAATATGGACTCATTTGATGAAAATGAAATCGACTCATTGCTCTCGCTCTCAGAGCAAGGTCTTTTATAGGGTTGTCTTTGGTTTTCTTCTAGGGTTTTTCGAGTAGGTGCTCGAAATCTAAAGACGAAGCTAATGTTATGATTTTCCTCAGCATTACACTGAGTGGTCATTCTCAGTATGCTCTACTGTCTAACGTTCATTGTCTTCACTCTATCCTATATCTGCCCTACCCTGCTGGTCATCGCATATACCCTTCTAGCCGTTCCCCTTATCCATTTGGCAGTCCTTACAGCAGGACCCTTATGCACTTCCCTTCTATCGTGTCTCGTGTTCTGTACCCCAGACCGGTAAGCCCTTGCCCCATGTCCATTTGTAGTATTACCCTTCATCCTGGCTATACCCCTTTATGCTATTCCACCACAGACCGTTCCTGTTGCTTCTCCTGTATGGTTCTCTTCTCCACAGCATGCTTCTATGCTGCAAGGTATGCTTCTCCCTCCCAATGGATGACCATTCCCATACAAACCCTTGACCTAGGGTTATGGACTCTTCCATATACATATATACATAGCTTGGTCTGTGCACCATTCCCTATAGTATAAGTACATACGTACATGAGGGGAATGTCCCTCATCTGTATTCTCATCTTTACAGGGCTAGTCTTGGAATCTAGCTCAATCTCTATCTTCCTTTCCCATTCCCTTGGATCCTATCATAAGACCTCCATCCCAGAACATCACCTTTTGAGATCCCCTTTGGAATATGCCCAAGGAAGGCCTCCAATCCTGGGATATAGCTAAGTCATATCCAAGACGGTCAATGTTGACATCTTTCCATATCAAGGAAGTAGACTCGTAACACCCCCTCCTCCTTGAGATCACCAACCATCTGCTCACCAATGAAGCTCTCTTGGAGGGATGTATACTTCACCTGACATATTCTACTCTCTGCCTCCTACTGAATGCTGCTACCCCACATGATCATCCATTTGTCCTTGCTGCTGAAGGCAGTATTTGCATCGCTCAAGCATGAATCCAGACCCTGGATTTGCTTTATCACCTCCAGTTGGGGGACATAATAGATACTCTGTCATATGACTCCATTTCACAGATTATCCTCCCCCTTATCCATATCCTTCACTCTCATGCTTTAGCTACCTACCTCACTGGAGATGATGAACTGAATGCCTCTCCTCATTCTGCCTCTCCCAGTCCACCTCCATACTACTGACCACTGCCCATTCCTTCATCACCATCCACTCCACCCACTACTCCCAACGATTCTCCCCCTAGTCTTTTCTCCATTCCTGAAGAAACACTGTCCACACCTCCTCATTTTCCCTTCTCATCTGTCTCTCTTCCCTGCTGTTGAGAATGAAGGACCATACTGTCCTTCAGTCTCTCTTCATCAGTCATTCAAAGAGCAGCATCCATCACTCCCTCTGAACTGATTGGCACATATGCCAACCTGATTGATGTTGATGCAGGAGGACCACTGTTTCTCCCTCTCAATCCCCCATCCAATGGATGGGACTCCTTCTGTGGATGGTGCAGGGAATACAATTCCCATCTGAGTATTCACTGCCAGAATTACATCTGTCCCAGCTGCACCCACTGAGTGCCCAGTCATTCCCTTCCCAATTGCCCCTCCATGATATGCTCCATCTGCCACTTCTCCCATAGAATGGCCCCATGCTCGACCCTCTGTTCATTCTGTCATTGAGTTCATGGAACAGCCCCTGTCCCACTCTGCAATGTACCAAGTGTGTCAGCATTCATTGGGGGGACTAATGTCTAGCAGTGGAATGCTATCAACAAGCGGTGGAGGCAGATGACCTATATGAACCAACTCCACTCCCTGCTGAAGAATATGACAAACAGGATGAGTCTTGGGCTGGTAAGCATTGAGCCAGGTGGCTCAAATGTAAAAGCAGACCTTATGTTACGATTTTCCATTTTTCTCTTCCTTTTCTCCTCACACTATGTATGTTCCCCTTTCTATCCAATGGACACTATTCCTTTTCCAGGCAGATCTTCTTTATCTTGCCTCGTTCCCCTTACCAGATCCCTAGACAATTGCTATCTCCCCATTCTCCAACAGATCATTATTCCATCTCCAGCAGATTGTTATCACCCCACTGATTTCCCTAGATAATGCTTAGTCATAATGGTCCATGTACCATGGGGAGTAGTATATATATCTAGTGCATGTACCTGCATATGCTAAGCTAGTTCTACACAATCCTATGTGGTTCTAGTCTTGTCCTCATCACTAAGACTTCATCCTAAGCCTTGAGTAGTATCTTAACAGCTTTCATCATAAAGATACTTGAAGTGTAACATATGAAAGTAGGGTAAAGGGTTCCATAACTCTGGGTACAGGGTTGTATGGGAATAGACCATCCAAGGAAGAGAAGCATATGGTAAGACAAATAGGAACGGCCCAATGGGGAATAGAGCAAGAGGTATCTCATGGGTGAAGGGTAATACTACAAATGGACATGGGGCAAGAGCTTACTAGTCTAGGACATGAGAACAAAGGCAAACATAAGGGGAAATACATAATGGTTCTGCTGTGAGGACTGACAAATGGAGTATAGGCATGGCTAGTGAAACACCTCTAACCTCTATACCAAGCCTGATAAGCCTGATATTTGAGATCTAAGGAGAGGGGGCCTTAGATAGTGAAGATATGAGAAGTTGAAGGAAGTAGGACTGAGTCTATCTTGCTTAACACCTCCTCTAGAAGGAGAACACCAAGAGAACTTGACTGGGGAGTCCCCTGGTCAAGTTCCTTGGGCTTTTATATACTAACTAAGTATTTACATGAGTTGTAGCTAGATCTAGTGATTACATGGGTTAGGGCATAAGAGGGCATGTAGAGAGCATGTAGAATAGAAGGGTATACCCATGGTGTCCTTGCTGCAGTGGCAGCATAGCCCTAGTCATGACAGTTCGCATTTTGATGCCTTAAGTTACCTTTGAGGAGATCTGAAGATCTGCCACAAAGCAGATAGAATCTGAGGGAAGTAAGGGCATCCAAGGATGGTTCTAGATGCATATTGGTTGAGGGGAAGAGCTGGGGCCAAGGGATCAGTCCATTGGTCCAGGATTAATAGGTGAAGTGTTTGAGTTTTGGTCCCCCCTATAGATAAGATAAGATAAGAGTTACTTAGAGTGAAAGTTGCTCTAGAAAATCAGGAAAAATGGGGAGAAATAGGAGAAAAATGGAGTGATTTATAACACTATCCCCTCCTTAAGGATCAACTTCCAGATGATCAAAGAGATGAGCAGAGGTAGTCAGATTTTCATATAGCTGAAATAGAGAGCAGAAATCAATAAATCCCATCCTTAGGCATCTCAGAGCATTCGGATAAGCAGTATGGAACTCGGTGACAGCTTTTTTAGCATTAGATAGATTAGCTATCGGCTTCCAGATTCAGTCAGTTTCATTGTATCCCTTCCAGTGAACTAGATATTCAATTTTGCCTCTTTTTAGGTGGCTATCTATAATATAATCAACTTCATATTCCACATTGTGGTCCTCCATGATATGTGCAGGTCCAGGCACTGCTATGGGTTGTCTGGAGAGTCACTCTTTATACTGTTTCGCTCAGGATACATTGACTACTAGGTGTATTTGCATCAATTTAGGCAGGCACAGCTTTACTGCATTGTCATCAACCTGATCCGTAATCAGGTACAGACTGAGCCATCATTTGGTTAACTTTTTCGAAGCCTACAGTAGGCATAGATTATCTGTGCTAAGCCACACCTTATCACTGATTGAGTAATCCAGTGCTTTTGATCTATGTCTATCTGCTTGGGTTTTCATTTGCTTCTGTGCTGCTAATAGATTAGATTTCGTTTTAACAAGGATGTTGGCCATTGTCTCTGCCATTTTGTTGGCTGCTGGGGCCTTTGATGTCATCTGCTTGACTCCCATTCTTGGTAGATAAGATCTAGTTATTTTAAAAGGTGATATCTTGATAGATGTCTACTGTCTATTATTGTAGGTAAATTGTGTGATAGGGAGCCAGTTGACTCAAGCGCTTGGATTCTCCATGGCATAAAGCTGGAGGTACTGCTGGAGTTCCTGGTTGATCCATTCAGTTTGCCTGTCTGTCTATGGGTGATGTGCTGTCAATAATTTAGGTTTGATGCCAAGCCTTTTACATAAGTCCTGTATAACTTACATGGCGAACTGTGGGCCACGATTGATGACTATTGTTTGGGGTAGCCTGTGGTCTTTCTATACATGAAATAGATAGAGCTTTGCAGTTTCTAGTGCTGTAATAGTTTTATTGTAAGGGATGAACTCTACTTCTTTTGAGAATTGGTCAACGACCACTAGGATTGCGTCATAACCATTAGATAATGGTAGGTCTATTATGAAATCAGTGGAGATATGCACCCAGGGCATATCTGGCACTTCAAGTGGTTGTAACTTTCTGGCCAGTGCTTTGTTAGAGGCTTTGAATCGTACACACCAGTCACATCTAGTTATGTAGTCTTCTACTTGTTTGGCCATCTTTGGCCAGAAGTAACTTTGCTTGATTAGTTTTAGGGTCTTTTCATTACCTGGGTGGCCTGCCACTGGTATGTCATGATGATTGGTAATGATATCTTGCTGAAGATTATCTTTGTCTGGCATATACATCTTTCCTTCTCAATACAATATTCCATCCTGTTCTTTACAGGCTATGTATTCTTCACACAGTCTATGTACTTCTGTTTCTTTTAGCTTAGTTGTAGTGTCTTTAATTCTTCGTCGGACATAATCTCCTTTGTTGGTAATTTCGATCATAGAGTAGTGTTATGATCTGAATTTGTCACAACGAGATGACTATGCTACAAGCCTAAGCCATTGTCTAAGAAAGCTAAGAAAAGCTAACAATGGGCTCAGATCAGTAAATGAACCCCTAGAACATGCCGCTTATATCAGAATGGCATGAGATACTCACATGCCACCCCTAACATCGAGTCTGAATATGCCCTCAGCTGACATATCCCTTCGCCCCCATTTCACCATCCGAATAGCTGCCAAGCTATGGTTGGACTGTTATACCATCAATAAGGAAGATCACCCTTATTGATGAACTCTATTGTCCCATCAGGAGACCCCTTGGCCCTGATGCCTCCTATGCTGCCACAGTGATGGTTATTGCCGTGATCCAAGTTCCCTTGAGGCACTTACATGTTCCACCTCGAGGCATTGCCAAGATGAAAGGTTAGTAAGAGTACTATAGGGTTTAGGGTAGTTCTATACGAGGCACATGGTCTGTGCACATATCCCTGTAGTATATAAGGTAGACAGTTTAGCAAGGGAAGCCTTAAGCTTCACCTCCTTGTATCCCTATATCCCATGTCCCTTACACAAACTGGGGACCTCTAAGGTTGTGGGGTGCAACCTTTGTCCTCCCCTCTTCCTTGCCACTTGTTGGGCAATATATTCATTTCCTCTGTCTCTGCCCTCTAGCGTGATATCAGGATTTCATGGCATAGTAAGGTTATAAGCCCATGATGGATATGTCAAGACGACATCAATCGACACAACATTGAGGTAAACGGATAGCTCAACTGAGCAAGTTCAGGAGTTTGGAGGTATGGTTGTAACAAGTAGATCTTGTCAGAGTTAATAACTGTTATGTCCTTATTATTATCATCTATTCCCTGCATGTGATCTTCTCTGCATGAGAGTGTGTCAGCTTTGCCCATCGTTGCTCCAGGCTTGTGTACCCATAGGAAGTTGAATCTAGATAGATATTGTGCCCACCAGGCCTGCCAGCAGTTTAGATCTTGGCATTTCATGAACCACTATAAGTTCACATGATCATTCCATATTTCAAATTTGTGTTTTGTGCCTTTGAGATAGTGGCACCATATTTCTAATGATCTTATCATGCTAAGCATTTCTTTATCAGCGATGGGGTAGTTTCTTTCTTCAGATAACATAGAGTGTGACAAGTAGGCCACTGGGTGCCATTTTTCATCTTTGAGTATAGATAGTACTGCCCCTATCATGTAATTGGAAGCATTGGTTTCTAGCCAAAATTGGCAATCATTATCGGAGTATGCCAAAATTGGCACTTTAGTAAATAGCCCTTTTAGAGTGTCAAATACTAGCTGTTGAGTTTCGCCCCATCTAAAGGGCATATCCTTTTGTGTGAGATCATTTAGTGGCCTAGTGACCTGTATGTAGCCTTTGATAAATTGTCTGTAAAAGTTGGCAAGTCCAAGAAAACTCCAGACTCTGTGAACATTCCTCAGAGTTGGCCAATCTAGTATGGCCTTTACTTTAGAGTTGTCCATCCGGACTCTGTTCTGCGAAATGACCATTCCAAGGAACTCCACTTCAGAGGCCTGGAATGTACACTTCTCCAGTTTGACAAATAGATCATTTTCTTGTAGTTGTACCAGTACCTTCTTCACAATCTTATCATGTTCTTCTATACTATCTGTTTTTGTGAATATCATTAGATTGTTGATGTAGATTATCACATATTCTTCCATGTCGTCGAAAATCTCATTCATTATCTGTTGGAAGGTTGCCAGCGAGTTACACAGTCCAAAGAACATCACCAGCAGCTTGAAAGCTCCTTTGTGACATATGAAGGTGGCTTTCCATTTGTTGCCTTCCTTAATCTGGACATTGTTGTAACCCTATCAGAGATCCATCTTAGTAAAGAGCCTTGCCCCTTTTAGCTTGTCGACTAATTGGGAAATTAAGAGGAGTGGGTAATTGTTCCATACTGTATGCTCATTTAGGTATCTATAATCTTGTACCATCCTCTTTCAGCCATCCTTTTTCAGCATGAAGAAGACTGGCGACATCATTGACAACTTCAATGGCCATATGTATCCCTTAGCTAGTTGATTGTCAATGAATGCAGATACCTCCTCCTACTCCTTTGGCAAGAGGGGTATCAATCTACCTTTCTTTGCTTTGAATGAATCCTTGAGGTTGATTGCATGATCCCACAGCTTCTGGAGCAGCATTTGCTTGGATTTCTGCTTCAAGAACACCTTTAGATACTGGTGGTAAGCTTTCAGCACCAGCTCTTCTGGCTTCTTTTTGACCAGATCTGGTTGCTCAAGATTTTTCCTTAGGTCGTATGCACTCCAGGCACTGTTTACTTCTTCATTTTTGATGCATCACATGAATACAGACTTGTCTTGAAGTGCATGACATGTATTGGGGCATCTAGTCATGTTTACGGTCCCTGTTTCCCAGTTGATATCCAGGTTGTGCTGCCTTAGCCAGGTATAATCTAATATGACTTCATTCTTTCTTAGATTGGTTACTTCTACTGTGACCCTTTCATGGTGATTTTGGTAATTGATTACTAAGTCTGCACAATATGTAATATTACCAGTGGAGTTCTGTTATGACCTTAAGTCTCAAGGACTAAGGGTTCCACACTGGCTGGACAATCTTACAGTATTCCACTAAGACTGGCAAGAGATAGAGTGAAGGATGGATAAATGAAGCAAAGATGGAGTGAGACACTTCCTTAATACTCTGTAGCTCAAGTCCAGGAGACTGAATGCCAACAAAAGTACAAATGGATTAGGCTAGAGTGTCTAGTACATGTTCCTATCTATTTATATGATAGATCTACTGTGCACAGACCCTACTGCAGTTGATGCTGTGCATCCTAGTGTCTGGAGTGATCTAAATAAGTAGTTGGTACCAGGTGTAGCCAACTAAAGTCAGAAGTATTATGAAGTGTTGAAGAAAGAGTGAAGAATGGTGAAGATAACTAAGTGTAGTATATGAAAGTGTACATTTTGGCGAAGTAAAGTAGTGGTGTTGTAACACTACCCCCCCTTTTATGGCAGGAGTCCCTACTGCCAAGTATTTAAGAAGGAGTAACTCCTACTACTTTATCTACTCTAATTTCTATAGAGTCCTTTTTACACCAAGGCCTCCACAATCTAGAGTAAGGCTCAGTTACAAGATAGTACAGTTGGCAAAGACAAAAGAGAGGAAAGAGACAAGAAGTAGTAAGAAAATCTTGTACATAAGCTAATTTAGAGGAATAGGAATTTCCCACCCAGTGCCAGTCCCCCATACCGCTGCCATTGAGCTATTGGTCCCCCATGAGTGCCCTGCATTTGTTTGAATTTCAGGGCCAAGAATGCCCACCTCTGCTGGTGCTACTCCCCACATAGGGTTCCATCCATGGTTGCTGGATGAATCTGGTTTGAATTTGGAGGGATCCCCTGTGATGAGAGTGAAGCCTCTGGTGGTTCACCAGAAGTGAATGAGAGCCAGCCTTTGGCCTGTGGTGGAGTGCCAGACAAGGAATATGAGGAGGGAGGTGAGGTAGATGGTGATGGTGGTGAGGAAGAGGAGGTGAGAGGAAGCTAGGCATACAAAAATGATGAAGATGGTGGTGGAGATCATGGTAGAAAAATGATGGAGGCGATGGAAGGTTTGTATAGTAGGATGGGGAACATAAGAGGAAATGAGTCACTCTTAAATATCTGTCCCTGCCTCTAGATCTAGTCTTGAGCTCATGTTAGGTGAGATATCTGGTCCTTTGTTGTAAAACAAAGAAGCAAACACTTGCATAGTTATTCCTCTAAGTTTGCATGGTGCAGAAGGATGTTTATGATGATATATCTCAATTGCCTCTTCTGCATGCTTCAAGTGTGCTGCGGGTTCCCAGGTGCAATCTGTTTCATCCCAACCCTTCCAATGTACTAGATATTCCATTCTTTTCCCTTTCATGCAAGATCCTGCAATGTAATCCACTTCATATTCTTCATATCCTTTCTCAGATATTTCTATAGCATCAGGTCTATGCTTTGGTTGTCCTGGTAGCACCTCTTTGTAAGGTTTCACTCTAGAGATATTAACTGTGGGGTGGATTGACACATTCTTGGGTAATCGAAGTGTGACAGCATTTGGAAGCACCCTAGTGATGGCATATGGTCCAATCC
>JBBPKO010000410.1:0-23805 GCA_038089295.1 Xerocomus amazonicus
TAAGTACAACCCATGTAAATAGTTAGTTAGTATATAAAGACCAAGGAACTTGACCAGGGGACTCCCCAGTCAAGTTCTCTTGGTGTTCTCCCTCTAGAGGAGGTGCTAAGCAAGATAGACTCAGTCCCACTTCCCCCACTTTCTCAGACTTTCACTATCTAAAGGCCCCCTCTCCTTAGATCTCCAATATCAGGCTTATCAGGCTTGGTATAGAGGTTAGAGGTGTTTCAAGGAGCAAAAGAGGAAGGATCAAGAGAAAAGAATTAACAGTGAGGGGATAAAACATAACATTCCCCTTTCCCATCTTTAATCAATTCTGGTTCCTCTCATTGTTCCATAGATAGCCAATTTGTGAATACATATGGTCTATCTCTCTACTCTGTCCCTCCACTTTCACTCTAGTTGTTTAATGGAACCTCAAACTCCATTATTGTTATGCTTCCAAACCTTCAGAACAGTAGAGTCAAAGAAGGTTAAGACACTCAAGCAAAAGAGAGATCTCACAAGAGGATGAGGCTAGAATATGTAGTATTGTATAGAACTAGCTTGGGGATTACTGGTACAAGATGATGGTTATATACTACTATCCCTAGTACACAGACCATGCTGACTTTAGCTACTTTGGATGAGCTAATAGGCTACAGAATGATTCATTGAGGAAGAAGTATTGATGGGAGAATTGGGGAACATGAGATGATGAAGTAATCATCTAGAAGGGGCATATTGTCCATAGTAAGTCAAGAAAGGGCATGAAAAGAAATAAAAGAAGAAGTAACAAAGAAGAAATCATAACAATTATCATCCAAGCTATTGATTGAAATGAGATTCAAAAACCATAGAGATGGAACTGTGGTAGAATAATAGTGGATATGGAAACACCAACACTTAAGTGAATGCTGGGACAAGGATAAATGGGACTAGTCAAGTGCTTAACTTGTTAAGGCCTGGTTTTTAAATCCCAGATAATGCCCAAGTACTGTATGACCACTACTATTTTCATGGTCCTGACTAGGGATCCAGATCTCACCAGGTCATCTCTACCCACATCTATACAGACCAGTATGGTAGTGGGCCACTCATTGGTAGTGCTGACTGACTACCACACTTGGTGGCCTGTGCTACATGAGCTGCATAAAGACTAGCAAATACCATGATTTGAACCAGTGACCTAGTGACTTGTCCAAAGTCACTATCCACTGATGTTCTAAACTATTAGGCTAAGTAAATACTACTGGCTATCTAATAATGTATCATAGAGTGAAATCAGCCATTGTCTGGAAGCATTAGAGCATCAGTCAGCAAAAGATAAGAGGGACTAATGCCATTGGTTAGAATATGATGGAACAAGTGATGTCATTGTGATGTCATAGAGTCTAGCCTCAATCACATGACCTGATGAGTCATGGATCTAGACCAGCTTACCTAATTGATCATGTGGAGTGTCATGTGACTATGAAGTTGTAGAAGTCTGAATAAGCAAAAGTCATGTGATTTGAAGAGTAAAAATAAAAAGCTAGAAAAATTGGGAGAAAAACTAGAAAAATAAGGGGGTTTCATAATATTGATCTTTCCATACACTGTTCTTCTAGTGGTATCACTCCAATGACATTTTATATCACTCCTTTGGATAGATCTTGTTCAATTATCCTAGAACACAACTGGCTTATCTTCTATAACCTATTGATTGACTGGGTTTCAAACAGTATCTCATTCTAGACCTACAATAACTACATGCCAGAGCCCCTGAGCTCATCTCCATAGCATTTGTACTTTGTTCCTCTGGCTACATCTGACTCTATCAATCCACTATAACCCCCATCTATAGAGCACCCCATATTGCTATTATTAGCACTTCTGTCTATGTACTCACTTGTTGCCTTGAAGACTCCATTCAGTTTACTTTTTAACTGCATCCTAACAATAGTGAACTCTGTTCCACTTCTACCAACTCCAAATCAGTTGATCTCTCCAGAGTCCCTTTGAAGTATCATGATTTTGCAGATATGTTTAGCAAAAGCAAAGCATCTGAACTCCTGCCTTATTACAAGTTTGATCTAAAGATTGACTTGGAAGAATGTACTTCTCTCCCTATAGGTACTATATATTCCCCCTTGCAATTTGAACTTGAAGAACTCTAAACATTTCTTGATGAACATCTTTCTTCTGGTTTCGTCCATCCTTCATCCTCCACTCATGCTGCTCTGGTTCTCTTTGTCCACAAAAAGGATGGTTTACTCCACCTTTACATGGGTTTCCATAGACTGAACAAGATCACAAAGAAAGACTACTACTCTCTTCCCTACATCTCTGATCTTCTAGATATCTCTAGCTATATCCACATCTATACTAAACTCAACCTCCAGCATGCTTACTACTTGGTCCATATTGCCACAGACAATGAATGGAAGACCTCCTTCCAGATGTACTACAGATTATATAAATAGCTTGACATGCTATTTGGACTTACAAATACTCCAAGTAGAGAACTCTGAAAGGACACAGTCTAGTGATATGAGGGTTATACTACATTGGGCAGAGAAGCTATGGAATTGCTCAATAAATTCCAGGTCTCAGTAGAAACTGCCAAAGACATGGAGCAGATTAAAATGAGGAGAAGTAGGGAGATTAAGAATGGCTCTAGAGTAGGAATGGGTAACTCAGGTGATCATGATAAGTGGATTTAAATGCAAGTAGAAGTTTGAATATACTGTTAGAATATGCTAGATGAACTCCAGAGTAACTCTACTGTACTAGAGTTGAGGGGCTAGGACTTGGCTTTACCTTATGTGGTACACCCTTGCACAGAATCTGGAGTCCTGAATTTACAGAAAGTTGAAAGGTTGGAGAAGAACAGAGAGAGAGAACAAGGGAGGAGAATGTCAAGTTCTTGTTGATATTTGAACTCAGGAATACAAGAGAGTATTGGAGGGTTTATATACTCTATGGTAGGCTAAAACATGTATCAGAATGAAAGAGAGGTAATGGATGAAATAAAGTAAGAAGTCAAGAATCTAAAACATTAGTGGCTGTTGTGTGACCATTGTGTGATGTGACCATGTGATTGCATGACAATCACTGATATGCACCACTTTTTTTGCTTTTCTTGCATATTTTGTCTATCTCACATATTTCGTTTCCCTCGCTTTGTTACAAAACACTACTTTACTTCTGTTACGTTTTCTTTATTCTTACCCCTATATCTGATTGTCTTTCCCCAATACTTCTTTTCTTGATCATATGATAACCTTTCCACGATCTTATACACTTTTCTCACGATCCGGACGCTATTCCCGTTCTAGGCATAGATTGTTCTTTTGCCTCGTATCTCCATTTCTTCCCTTCCTTGATGGTTCCCACGATATGATAGCTATGACTCAACATGACTCACTGTGAGTCATTCCGCAGTAGGACACAGCTTGGTCCGTGCACCGACAGTATACCTATTTAGACTAGCGACCGAGTGTACGAATTCCCTAAGTAGTTTCTCCCTTGTATCTTGCAACCCACCAGTCAATAGATCCATTGGTTTCTCCAACGTTTACCCTGTGAACCTCTTGGACGTTCTACTTCACTGATACCTTCTGTACGAAGGCCCAGATCCAAGACCCAAGACCTCCAGCTTGCGAGGCGACGATACCTTCAGCTTGAAGGCCCAGATCCAGATCCCTTTGCAAGGGCTACGCTCGTTCCTACCCGGACCAAGCGTAACAACTTCACCAAAAAGCTACACTTTCATTAGTCCATCACCACACTGTCACTAATGTATTTAGCTGACCATACCTAGTACCAACTACTTATTTAGGTCACTCCAGACACTAGGATGTGTAGCACCAATTGCAGTAAGGTCTGTGCACAGTAGATCTATCATATAAATAAGTAGAAACATGTACTAGACACTCTAGCCTAATCCATTTGTACTTTTGTTGGCATTCAGTCTCCTGGACTTGAGCTATAGAGTATTAAGGAAGTGTCTCCCTCCATCTTCGACTCATTCATCCATCCTTCACTCTATTTCTTGTCAGTCTTGGTGGAATACTGTAAGATTGTCCAGCCAGTGTGGAACCATTAGTCCTTGAGGCTTAAGGTCATAACATCACTGTAAGACACTTCATCCAAAAGCCTTGAGTAGTATCTTTTCGACACTTTGTCTTAAAGGTACTCGAAACGTAACAAAAGAACGAGCTTCTTCCTCGCTGGAAGTTATCAAACGCCAGCATTCCACTCACATTCCAACCCCCTTTGTTGAGTAGCAACGACGACAGCTCCACTACTCATTCTCATTCCTCTCCCTACCTTTCACCCTCCCCTATTCACGAGGACGACCCCCTTCCCACTGAGGAAGAGATCTCCCTTCTTGAAATCACTCCACTCCCTGTACTGCCACCACCTCTCCCCCTCTCTCCTTTACCTCCAATGGAAGAAGCCCTCGAACTCCCTCTGCCCGCCACACATCCCACTGAACTGAAGGCCGGCTTGCCCAGAGATTTCTCTGGTGATTCACAAGATGCACCACATTAGGGAATGGCCATGACAGCTTTCTTCATGCTGAACCCTGACATCTATGATATGAATGGAAAGAAGATGCTCATAGCATTAAGCAAGATGACCAAAGGCCAAGGATAGGCCTTTGTTGAAAAATGGTATTGCCAGCTTGGTGACACAACATTCCCTACCAGGCAGAAGACATATGAGAACATGATGGATGACTTCTGCAAGATGTTTTACCCGTTCAACTATAAGGATATGGCCTGAAGAAAAATGCAGGATATGGTACAAAACCTCCAAGAGAAGGACAGTTTTCAGAACTACATAGCTGATTTTCAACTATATGCCACACAGTCAGGAGCGACTGACCAAAACACCCTTATTGATGCTTTTGCCTGAGGATTAGACCCTCGTCTCTCCCAGATGGTCCTCTCTTCCACTACTGTTCCAGACACCCTTGAAGGTTGGGTAACTGATGCCTCCAAGTTTCATGCTCAACAGTAACGTATCACTGACCTTCATTGAGGTGGAAGTCTGGCAGCCCACCGAAGAGATCCAAATGCGATGGATATCGATGCTATTACTCACTCCCCAGCCAATCATGCTAAACACATTAGGGAAAACCGTTGTTTCATATGCCATAAGATCGGGTGTTGGACTGGGAAACATCGAGGAGAAACACAAAACCCTTTCCCCTTCCATCCCTCAGGAGGGTCTTCATCCTCTCGCCCCTGCACCTTCCTCATGACTGCACCCTTCTCCTGTCCCTTACCCCAACCTCCGAACCAACCAACCATACAAACAGCAACCACTGATCTCACCAACTATGTCTCTTCCCTTATTGAGAAAGGAAATACTCCAATGAATATTTGAACGGCCCTGAGGGCAATATATGAAGGGGAACAGGAAGATCCCCAGGTGATGGATATAGCCCAAACGACTGTCCAGGGTTTTTGAAGAGGAGGAAAGATCAGTCGATGTCTTCTCCTCCTTCCTCTGAAGTAGCAGCAATGTACACTAGTGTGAGTGATGAAAATGCCATGTGAATTCCCCTCTCCTTCTCTGCTGCAAAAAAAGAAAGTTGACCTTCTAGCCCTGGTGGACAGTGGGGCCTCAGGAAACTTCATTGATGAGAAATATGCTTGATGACTCCATCTCCCCCTCTTGCCACTTCTTCCTCATCTTCACATTGTTACGAGTCTACTTCTCTTGAATGGAAAGATGTCAACTGTGATTGTCTTGGATATGACTTACTATATCCTAGTGTTCAGAGACCTTTACTGGTGTAGTCTGGAGGGGATCTCAGAGGGACGTTCCGGGATGGAGGTCGCGGTCGACAGGATCCAAGGGAACAATAAAGAGATAGTAGAATTCGGCTAGGTACCTAAGCCTAGCCTGGTAGTAAAGGTTCAACCATGTAACGGTGAGAATACGGATGAGGGACATTCCCCTTGGGTACGTACGTACTTATACTATAGGTCACGGTGCACAGACCATGCTATGTATATACATATATGGTAATAGTCCATAACCCAGGGTCAAGGGTTTATATGAGAATGGTCATCCGTCAGAAGAGAAGCAGCATACGCAGTAAGAAGCATGCTGTAGAGAAGAGAAGCAATGCTGCACAGGAAGGGAAGCATTCAGAGATGGAATAAGAATGGCCCATGGCGGAACAGGGTAGAGGGGTATAGCCAGGGTGAAGGGTAATACTACAAATGGGCACGGGGCAAGGGCTTACCAGTCTGGGATGTGGAACACGAGGTAACAGATAGGGGAAATGCATAGGGGTCCTGCCATAAGGACTGCCAAGCAGATAAGAGGTATGGCCAGGATGGTATAGGTGATGTCCAGCAGGGTAGGGCGTATGAGGAATAGGGTTGCAATGATGAATGTTAGGTGGTAGAGCATTCCGAGAATGACCACTCGGTGTAACACTACAGAAGATCATAACATTAGCTCCGTCTTTAGCTTTTGAGCACCTGCTTGAAAAACCCTGAAAGAAAACCAAAACCCTAAAGGGGGGAGTTGTCGGGGATGTAGACGAACTTGACTTCAGCTTTGTCAAGGACATCCTGTACTTCAGCGAATGTGGGAGGGGTGGAGGAGCCGAAGACAGCTTGGAGGGAGCATTGCCTTGCAAGTACGAATTCATAGAAGGTGTGGACGATGGGGGATGTTTCCATTTGAGGGACGAGGGGAGAGTGCCAAGCCTGGACTGAAGGAAGAGATTCAAGATGCGAGGGCACAGGGGGGAGGTAAGAGTGTTCTGGAGTGGGGCAGACATGCCCCATCCAGAGGGCATCCAGTGTGATGGTTGTCTGTGCAAAGAATATCTCAAGACAGTGTGAGCAACTACGAACATGGCGAACACGATTTTGATGATGAACACGAATGATGGTGTTGAACGTATGCTATTATAAGTAGATAAGTTCACACGCACATAGTAGATAATTCGAACTCCACTTCGGAGTTCTAATAGAGACTCTTGTGTTCGTACCACGACCATCCTCTAAGCAGTAACCCACCAAGTACTATCCAGTGAGTACCAGCAACCCTTCCTCCATGGACGTTGCTATGCCATACTCCCAACAGATGGTAAAGAAGTCGTAAGGGTTGAGGTCCTGCAGGAAGGAAAGGTGTGCTGGTAGGTCAAGAATGGTAGAGTGGAAGTGACGGTTGATATGGACATGGACGTAGGGGTGAGAGACAGTGAAAGACATGGTGCGCGATGTTGATTCTGTTGATCAGTGGTGACCTTTATAACTGTCAAAAGTAAAGGGGTGAATAAAAGAGGCAGCCGGTGCCTTTTTGAAAGAAGCCAAAGCAGTGGTCCGGGGTGGAGAGGATGGAGTTCTTGAGAGAAGTCTGCTTTGCCAAGGTGGAAGGCTGGTATCCTGCGGATCAGGAGGGCCGTGCTTCTTATCAGTGGAAGCTGTCAATTCAGGGGGATGAAGGAAAAGCGGAGCGTAGAGGCCGGAGGGGGGGATTCTGGGGTGGAGGCGATTCTCGGGCCATACCTCAGGGCTAGGAGGGAGGATTGAGGGAGCAGTTTTACTTCATGCAGGAAGGCCTACCGGAGAATTCATACGAGACAGGCTTGCCAGGCCCGGGATGAACAATGGGGGAGGAAAGGAGTAGAGCAAAGGTTGCCAACCTTGCTCCACCTCCAACGAGGGAACTGTGGGCTAACCGTACCCACATGAGCAGTTAAGCCCAAGGCAGTTTAGCGACCTACCCAGGTCCTCTGGTTATTTACTTTTGGATTATAACCGCTCACTCTAGGTGTGAATGGGGGTATAGGGGAGCTCCAACCCGGGAGCGACAGTTTAACAACATAACAGTCATGCCACGACAAGGGGGGGAGAAGAACGCAGTTTTACAGTCATGCCGGACCAGTACTAGTATACATTCCTAGTTTAATGTCATTGCGGACATTGGGTTTTCTTCTTTTTTTTTTCTTCTTTTTTGTAGGATTATTTCTTCGTTTCTCATCATTTTTCTAGGACTGTAAGCAGTTTTACGCCATCCTGAGGGCCATATCTTGTGAGTTCAAGTAAAGGGAAAGAGATATTCAATCTTTCAAATTTCCAAGGAAGAAAACTGAAAGGGAAGAAGGTGGGAGTGGTGGAAACAGAGGAAAAATACCCTCTGGACAAGACCAGAGGCACTGACAACAAATACAAAACACAGAAAGAACCCTCAGAACAGGGCGGGAGAAAAAAGGGGAGGGGATGACACCGGAAGGGAAAAGTGAAGAGGGCTCAAGGCCCAAGGAGGAAGGGGGGAAGAAGAGAGAGAAGGAAGAGTAGGGGACGGCAGCGAGGGGGAGGAAGGGGACAATGGCAAAGAGGCAGATGCTGACGAGGGAAGGAAGAGGTCCGTAAACCATGGACTGGAGACGCCATGCAGCCGGTGAGGCATTGGGGAGGCCACAGGTGGGAGACCGAGGATGCAGAGGGGGCGGGGGGATGATGGAGGTGACAAAGAAAGAGAGGGGGAAGAGCAGGCAGCCAGCGACAACGGCTGAGAAGAGAAGAAGAGGAAGGCACGAAGGTGATCCTCACGAGAGCGGGGGTGGATGGCGAGGTTGGCGAGATACATGTCAAACATATTGGCCGGGAAAGGGGAAGGGGGGGCGGCAGCGAAAGGGAGGGGGCCAGAGAGGAAGGAGTCATCAGCCTCATCGTTGGCTCAAGAGAAGCAAGGAGGGATCACGAGATCCAGTGGTGGGGAAAGACAGGAAGCGGTGGGGGAAGGGCAGCAAGAGGTCTGCGGGGCAGACGCGGTAGAGGAGAGGACCGATGGGAGAAGGGAGATGACATGAGGGGAGAGAAGCGGAGACCACAGAGGGTAGAGCGGGGCGTCCAACAACAAGGGAGAGGGGCAAGATGGGACAGGAGAGGGCTGGTGGGAGACAGTCAGGATAGCCAGAACAGAGAGAGTGACCGATGAGAGGAGAGACACAATGCGAGGGGAGAGAACCGGAGACCGCAAAGGGGGGAGCAGGGTATCCAGCAAAGAAGGGGAAGGCGGAACAACAAGGAGGGAGTGGATGGCCGCAAGGCCGGAGGGGGCGAGACAGGGTCGGCAGGAAAGGGAGGCACGGAGAGTCCGGAATGGAGCAAGCCACCGGGCAGAGAGCGGGTGACCCGAGGTGTGGGCGGCCGTTAGCATGTCCCTGAGGCAAGATGGTTTGTCCAGCGACAAGGAAGTGATGGGCAGTGCAGCTGCACTGGCAAGACGGGGGGGTGGGGGGCGAGAGGAGAGGAGGTGGCATAAGAGAAAGTCCCCCGGCAACAAGAGGGGATGATGGGGCAGACAGTGGAAGGGGAAGGGCAGCATCAGGTCCCCAGGAAGAAGTGGAAGAGAGGGGAGACGTAAGGTAGAGAATCTCTTCACCAGTCAATGGGGACAGGGAAGGAGCAGTTTGAATAGCAACATCAACATATACCTTGGGGGAGATAGGGGACAGCAGGGGGGCAGTGGAAAGGTGTTGAGCACACCAAGAGGGGGAGGGCATGACAAATGGGGGTGGAGGCAAAAAGGTTGGACAGGAGAGGGAAGAGGCGACGGTACTCATCTGGGTAGGTGGTTGACGAGGGCGACCAGTAGGAGGGATCCTTGTCGTTCGATAGTGAGGTACAGATTGTTGGACACAAGCAATCTGTTCGCAAGAGGGGAGGACAGAAACTTTCCTCAACTTGTGGCTTCATGGAGAGGGAGGTTGGGACGGTGGGAATCGACGAAGATCAGCGATTCGTTGTTGCTGACTGTGGAAGGTTGAGGCCATAGAACACCATCCGGCAAGAGTAGTTGGCACTGTCAGCATTGAGAGGATCATCCATGCAAGTTCTGGATCCAGACCTGAAGCAAAACTATCAATAAGGGAGGAGTCATCCTGATCCTCTGATTGAGCGGCAAGAAATTGAAAAGAAGAGGAAAAGAGAGAGAAACCATCCAGTTTCTTCAAGTCTTGTTGAAGATGGTGGAGCTTTCTGTTGGCCTCTTCTTTTGTATTGAATGGGAAGAACATTTGTCAGAAATCTTCTTTGATTGCTTGATAGAGTCGTCTCCAATATTCTGCTCCTTTTTCTTGAATAATTTGATACCAGTGTTCTGTGAAGGCTGGTCTGCCCCCTTTTGTCATCTTATTGAGGAAGATGAGTCCTTTGGCAATGTCATCATATAGCCCTTCATTCAACGAGAAGTGCCCATCCATCTAGGTAGGCCAAATAGCTGTATCAGCTGTGAGACCAGAGAAGTCGTTGGGGAGAGTGGCCATTAATTCCTTATCTTTGTTATCTATTTCAACATGTCCTGATAGGGCAGGGGATTCTAGTCATCCTTCTTGCATGGGGGACAAGGGTGGAGAGAGAGAAGGGTTTTCATCATCTTCTGACGAGGATGAAGACGACAGTTCTGTAGGGGTTTGTGGTTTGAGGAATGATACTGGGAATATTGGAGTCATCGGTGAGAGTTGTGGTGCTGTGGATGGTCTGGCTTCGTTAACAGGTGGAGAGAGGGCTTGTTCGGAAGGAACGGAACAACTTGGGATTACTGAGTATAATTCTGGTGGAGACCCCACCACCGTTTCTTCTTCTTCTGGCTCTTGTGCCAGCAATTCGTATTAGTTTCTTCGTTCTTCTTCCTGCCTTTCTCATGCCATTCTTCTTTGGACTCGTTCCAAGGTGGTTGTAGGTGGACGAGTGATTGCTGGTTGGATTGTAGAGGATCCTTGTTCCGGGGATTGAGATACTTCGTGAACTAATTGAGTGAGGCGGGGAGTGGATGGCCCAGGGCCAAAATGATGAGGACGAGGTGAGGGTGCTAACAAGAGACTTCTTGCTGGTCGGTCATATAGGGACTGTGTGGGCGACTCTGGTGTGGTTGACCCTGAACTTCGTTGGGGTGAAGCTGTTACTGATTCTCGCGGAGGGAGTGTTGAGCGACGAGAGAACATAATGGTGGATGAAGAGGAGTATGCTTTTTATGCTGAAGGGAGTACAGGCTTGATAGCTCTGTACGAATGATGATCCGTATTCTTTTGTTACGAGTCTACTTCTCTTGAACGGAAAGACATCAACTGTGATCGTCTTGGATATGACTTACTATATTCTGGTGTCCAGAGACCTTTACTGGTGTAGTCTGGAGGGGATCTCAGAGGGACGTTCCAGGATGGAGGTCGCGGTCGACGGGATCCAAGGGAACAATAAAGAGATAGTAGAATTCGGCTAGGTACCTAAGCCTAGCCTGGTAGTAAAGGTTCAACCGTGTAACGGTGAGAATACGGATGAGGGACATTCCTCTCAGGTATGTACATACTTATACTATAGGTCATGATGCACAGACCATGCTATGTATATACATATATGGTAATAGTCCATAACCTAGGGTCAAGGGTTTGTACAAGAATGGTCATCCGTCAGAAGAGAAGCAGCATACACAGTAAGAAGCATGCTGTAGAGAAGAGAAGCAACACTGTGCAGTAGATGTTACGCTTGGTCCTGGTAGGAACGAGCGTAGCCCTTGCTAAGGGTTCAAAGTCAAGGCCTTCAAGTTGAAGGTATTGTTGCCTCGCAAGCCGGAGGTCTTGGATCTGGGTCTGACCTTCGAGTAGAAGGTATCGGTGAAGTAGCACGTCCAAGAGGCTTCACAAAGTAAGTGTTGGAGAAACCAATGGATCTATTGACAGCTAGGTCGCAAGATACAAGGGAGAAACTACTTAGAGAATCTACATGCTCGGTCGCTAGTCTAAATAGGTATTCTGCTGGTGCACGGACCAAGCTGTATCCTGCTGTGGAATGACTCATAGTGAGTCAAGTCGAGTCAAGCCATCGTATCGTGACAACCATCAAAGAAGGGAATAAAAGGAAACACGAGGCAAAAGAATAGCTAATGCCTAGAACGGAAATAGTGTCTGGGTCGTGGGACAAATGTACAAGATCATGGAAAGGTTATCATGTAGTCAAAAAGGGAAGTATCGGGAAAGATAATTGGTTATAGGGGTAAAGGAAGAAGAAAACGTAACAGTAGAGAAGCACGAAGAAGCGTGCTGTGCAGGAAGGGAAGCGTTCAGAGATGGAATAAGAACAGCCCATGGTGGAACAGGGTAGAGGGGTATAGCCAGGGCGAAGGGTAATACTACAAACGGACACAGGGCAAGGGCTTACTGGTCCGGGATGCAGAACATGAGGTAACAGATAGGGGAAATGCATAGGGGTCCTGCCGTAAGAACTGCCAAGCGGATAAGAGGTACAGCCAGGATGGTATAGGCAACGTCCAGCAGGGTAGGGCGTATGAGGAATAGGGTTGCAATGATGAATGTTAGGCAGTAGAGCATTCTGAGAATGACCACTTGGTGTAACACTACAGAAGATTGTAACACACATCAATAATGTAGATGGAACAAAGAATGGGGGAGGAAGTATCCATTGGAAAGCCCAAATTTGGTTAACATTCTAGGATGTCACCTGGACAGAGGAACTCTATGTGACAAACATTGGGAAGGAACAGATTATTTTAGGATTCCCCTGGCTACAATGAATGAACCCCATCATTGACTGGGGAACGAATACAATCCAACTCCCATCACAAGATGTCAATGAACCCCCTTTAACACTCCAATTCCCGTCCTCTTCCCCTAATGCAAAAATTGCTCGACAACTTGCCCACCGAAATGGGCTGAAGAAACGAAAAGATGAAGCAATCACTAAAACAACAATCACCACAGAACTCGCTCAACAGAGCAACAGAAAGGAACAAACTCTCCCTCCATTTATAGCAGACTACCATGATGTCTTCTCCGAATCAACAGAAGGGACCTTACCCCCATCTCGCTCCTTCGATCATTCTATGTTACGTTTTTCTGTAGCACTACACTGAGTGGTCATTCTCAGTGTGCTCTACTGGCTGATGTTTATTATTGTAACCCTATCCTTCGTACGCCCCTCCCTGCTGGCAGTCGCTTATACTATCCTGGCCATACCTATTATCTGGTTGGCAGTCCTTACGGCAGGACCCCTATGTTTTCCCCCTATTGTTTGCCTTGTGTTCCGCATCCTGGACCAGTAAGCCCTTGCCCCGTGTCCATATGTAGTATTACCCTTCACCCTGGCTATACCCCTTTGCCCTATTTCGCCATGGGCCATTCCTGTTCTACACCTGCATGATTCTCTTCTGCACAGCACACTTCTTCATGCTTCTTTGCTGCGTAGCTTTGCTTCCATTCTTCTGCAGCATGCTTCTTTCCTCCATATGACTACTCCCTCTTTCTGATAGATGACCATTCCTGTACAACCCTTGACCCAGGGTTATGGACAGTCCCATATATATACTTAGCATAGCATGGTCTGTGCACCGATACCAGTAGTATAAGTATGTATGTACTCAAGGAGAATGTCCCTCATCCGTATTCTCACTGATACAGGGCTAGGCTTAGGCACCTAGCTAAATACTATCTTCTCTTTATTGTTCCCTTGGATCCCGTCACCTATGACCTCCATCCCGGAATGCCTCTTCTGAGATCCCCTCTGGAATACACCACTAGAAGGCCTCCAGACACTGGGATAGAGTTAAGCCATATCCAAGATAGTCAATGTTGACATTTTTCCATCCAAGAGAAGTAGACTTGTAACAAAAGAATACGGATCTTCATTTGTACTGTGCTATTAAGCCTGTACTCTCATTTAGTGCACTTCCATCATGTTCTCTCATCGCTCAACACTCCCTCTGTGAGAACCAGTAACAGCTTCACCCCAACAACACAGTTCAGGGTCAACCACACCAAGTTCCCCAGCCTGATCTCTATATGATCGACCATTGGGCAGCTCTTCACAAGCAAGCCCCTCTTGTCCTCATCACTATGGCCCAGGGCCATCTACTCCTCATCTCACACAACTAGTTCACGATGTATCTCGATCCCCAGAACAAGGATCCTCTACAATTCAACCAGCAATCACCTATCTCCCCACAACTGCCTTGGAACGTGTCCAAAGAAGAATGGCACGAGAAAGGCAGGAAGAAGAATGCAGGAACTGGTATGCACTGCTGGCGCAAGAGCCTGAAGAAGAAGAAACGGTGGTAGGATCTCTGTCAGAATTATATGCAGTTACCCCAAGTCGTCCCGTTCTCACCGAACGAGCCCCCCCCACCTCCTGTCATAGCAGTTGGTCCTTCTGCTGCACCACGACTTTCACCTATGACCCCAATACTCCCTACATCGTTTCTCAAACCACGAACCCCTACCAAACCATCATCCTCTTCTTCATCAGAAGATGACAAAACCCCTTCTCTGTCCCCACCATTGTCCCCAATGGATGAAGGGAGACCTGAATCCCCTATCGTCCCAGGCCACTTCATCATAGATGATGACAAGGAATTAATGGCCATCTTGCCTGGAGACTTCTCTGGTCTCACCATAGATGCAACTATCTGGCCCACACAAATGGACAGTCACTTCTCCTTGAATGAAGGACTGTACAACGACACAGCAAAAAGCCTCATCTTCCTTAGCAAGATGACGAAAGGACGTAGCCCAGCATTCGCTGAATGGTGGTATATGACTATTCAGGAAAAGGGAGCTGAGTATTGGAGACGGTTGTACCAGATGATCAAGGAAGATTTCAAGAAGATGTTTTTCCCTTTCAATGCAAGGGAAGAAGCACTAAGGATGCTTCAACGTCTTCATCAAGACATAACAAACCTGGATGGTTTCTCCCTCTACTTAACCTCTTTCCAACTGTATGCTGCACAAGCTGAGGATCAGGACGAGTCCTCTCTCATTGATGCCTTTGCCACCAGCCTGGATCTGCTACTCACAATGATGATCCTCTCAATGTCAGAGGTGCCACCTACTCTTGCCGCATGGTGTTCAGTGGCCTCAACTTTTCATGGTTAGCAACAACGGATCGCTGACCTTCACTGACTATTGCCCCCTTGCTCTTCCTCTCTATGTCACCAACCTAGACACCTTCCCATCCTCCCCTCAAACAACAGAATCATTCAGGTCAGGCAAACTGTGGCTCACCCTTGGTCAACGATGTCACCTTCAACCACCCTTCCGCTGACCCAACCGCCCTTCCCCTCCCAGAAAAAGATCGCTTGAATACGACAGGCCATTGTTCATTCCCGACAGGGTCCAATGCTACCCCTTCCAATGGTGGTCCCCTCTCCACCATTAACTATCGACGAATACTATCCTCATCTTCTGCCTCCAAGGGCACCTCCCATTGCAGCCACCCAAGAACCATTTCTTATGCTGAGTCCTTCCTGGTGTGCCACCTTCCTTCCTGCTATGCCATATGCCCCCACTGTTCTGGTGAAGCAGTATGTGGACGCCGCTGTCCAAGTCACCACTGGTGATCTTCCCCTTCCGACTTCTCCCCTTGTTGCTGGGGGCCTTTTCCTCTCTCCACAGTCCCCCCTCGTTGTCAGTACAGTGGACCTCACGCCTCTCATGGACGTCTCCACTCCTGTCAAGCCCCCTACCCTTGGCATGGCACTCACTTCAGGTGCCCCCCTCTCCCCACGGATGCTTGCTCGCTTCTGAGCCATCCATGCTGCCATTCCTCACTGTCCCTGTCTTGCCCCTCCTGCTCTTGTGTCCCTTCGCTCTCTCCTCACTACCCCCTCACCCTCATCACTTTTGGATATCCCACTCATGCCTTTGTGGTCTCCTGTCCTTTCTCCATGCATCGTGTCTCTCTCTTCATCAGTTGCCCCCTCTATGGAGCTCACCCCGACTCCCTCCTGTTGCTCTTCCCCTGTCCCATCCTGCCTGTCTCCACCGTTGAACCTCGTCGTTCCTCCATCTCTCTCTTAGGCCAACGACATTGGGGATGATGCGTTCCTCTCCGGCCCTCTGCCCTTCTCTATTGCCCTGCCATCTCTCTTCCTGGACAATATGTTCGCCAGCTACCTTGCCAATCTGGCGTCTTTCCCTTCGCCACCACTGCCCCCCTTTCCCACCGATATGTATTCGGCGTACATCCAAGACTGTTCCGTTCACCGTTTTACTCAGACGGACCACCTCGCGGGTTTTCTCCTTTTCGCCGATATCCCGCTCTCGCCTTGGGCTTGTTCCTCCCTGGTGCTTTCCCTTTCCCCGGCACTTTCTCTCTGTCCCCTTCGCATCCTTGGCCTTCCGCCCCTGGCGTCCCCTGTCCCTCGCTGCATGTTGGGGGTGTCCAGTCCATGGTTTATGGCCTTGCTACTGCCCCCCTTGCCTTCTCTTCCTGCGTCCTCCTCTCCTTCCCCATTACCGTCGCCGGTCGTTCTCTCCCCTTCTTCCTCCCCCCTTCCATCCTGGGCCTTGGGCCCTCTTCACTTTTCTCTCCCTACCTTGTCCCCTCCCCTTTTTTCTGCCACTCTGGTCTAGTTTGGCTTTTGGGTATTCCTGTCGTCAGTGCCTCTGGTCTTGTCTGGAGGGTGAAATTCCTCTGTTCCCATCCTTCCCGATGACCCGCCACTCCCCCTATCTTCTCTCCTAGTTTTCTCTCTTCGAAATCTTAGAATTGTACATGTTGAACCTCTTCCTTCTCTTGATCTCACCAGATAGAGCCCTTAGCATGGTGTTAAACTGCTAATAGTCCTAGAAAAATGAAGAAAACGAAGAAAACCCACATGTCTGCAATGACATTAAACTAGGGAATGTGTACTAGTATGGATCCAGCATGACCTTAAACTGCGTTCTCTCCCCCTCCTGTTGTCGAACGACCATCATGTCGTTAAACTGTCACTCTTGGGTTGGAGTTCCCCATACCCCCGTTCACACCTAGAGTGAGCGGTTATAGTACAAAATTAAATAACCAGAGGACCTGGGTAGGTCACTAAACTGCCTTGGGCTTAACTGCTTGTGTGGGTGTGGTTAGCCCATGGATCCCTTGTTGGAGGTCAGGCAAGGTCAGCAACCTTCGCTCTACCTCTCCACCTTCCCTCCTCTCTCAATCGTCCCAGGCCTGGCAAGCCCACCTCGTTTGAACCCTCTGGACAGCCTTCCTGCACGAAGTAAAACTGCTTCCTTATTCCTCCCTCCTGGCCTTGAGGTATGGCCCGAGAATCACCTCTACCCCAGAATCCCCTCTTCTAGCCTCTACATCCCGACCATCCTTCTTCCCCCGAACCAACGGCTTCTACTGATTGAAGCACAGCTCTCCTGATCTGCAGGATACTCGCCTTCCACTCTGACAAAGCGGACTTCCATCAAGAACCCTGTCCTCTCCACTCTGGAATGCCGCATTGGCTTCTTCTGAATAGGCACTGGCTGCCTTCTTCTACTCACCCCTTTCCTGACAGTTTATAAAGGTCATCATAGATTGATGGTATCTGTTACACTTGGTCCTGGTAGGAACAAGCGTAGCCCTTGTAAGAGGGTTCTGGATCTGGACCTTCGAGCTGAAGGTATCGTTGCCTCTCAAGCCGGAGGTCTTGGATCTGGTATCGGTGAAGTAGAACGTCCAAGAGGTTCACAGAGTAAACGTTGGAGAAACCAGTGGATCTTGATTGATGAGTAGGTCGCAAGATACAAGGGAGAAACTACTTAGGGAATCCATGTACTCGGTCGCTAGTCTAAATAGGTATTCTGTCAGTGCACGGACCAAGCTGTGTCCTACTGTGGAATGACTCATAATGAGTCACATCGAGTCATAGCTATCGTATCGTGGCAACCATCAAGGAAGGGAAGAAAAGGGGATACGAGGCAAAAGAACAATCTATGCCTAGAACAGGAATAGCGTCTGGGTCATGGGGTAAGCAGTCAAGATCATGGAAAGGTTATCATACAGTTGAAAAAGGGAATATCAGAGAAAGATATGTGAGTATAGAGGAAAGAGAGGAAGAAAACGTAACATTACCCCCTTAGTACGGTGAAAATCACCATATTTTCAAAAGAACTCCCGAAGGGAAGAGAAGACTGGAGAACCAGTGAGGTTCCCGTATCCTACATCGTCGATGGGGTCATCGTAGTCAGTGGGGTCGGTAGTGGGGGGAGTGACGTAGTCGATGAACAATGTGGTTACCGTGGTAGGAGGAAGGGTAGAGACGGTGGATAAGGTGGAAGATCCTATCAACGTGGATTCTTCGTTTCCCCAGGCCGGGGTTCCCCATCCTGCGTCGGCTTGATCGGAGGGTGAAGGACTAGGTTTTCAGTGTAACACAGTCATCTGTTCATTAAACCTCTCATTGAAGCGGTATATCTGTTCTCTCATCCGCTCAGTAGAGGCCGAGATGAGGGCAGTGGTCTCGTTCATCGAGGAGATCAATCGGTTTGCCGTCTCGTCGACCCATCGTTCGGGTGCCGGATAGTAAGACCCAGGGGAAGAGGGTGTATTGGTGCGGATATGTTGGCTGCTACGATGGGATGAAGACGACGAGGAGGAGAGTGTTTGGGGTGGAGATCGCCGGGTTGCTGGGCAAAAGGACGGCAAATGCCCTGGTGAGTATTGTTGACAGTGAGGACATTCGTAAAGTTGACAGTCTCATTTTAAATGTCCGAGATGTTGACAGAAGAAGCAAGTTCGGTGATATTGAGGATGGTTAGGGGGTAGAACCGGTCCTTCTTGTGTCCTGAGTCGTTCTGCTACGCGTGCTCGTTCGATCTGGTTCATCACTCGTTGGAAGGCCTCTTCCTCTCTTGGGGTAAGAGAAGCTGACGTCGCGGATGGGGTGGATGCAGTCGTTTGGGGGTTCGGTTCTACAGGAGGAGGAATGGGAATAGCTGGGGGGGAAACGGATCGCTGGGAATGATCAGGGTTGCGAAGTGCCCTGGCTCTTCGTTCTAGCGCAAAGTCTACGCTATCGATTAGCTCGGTCATCTGTAATTGATGTAATACAGTGACTAAATGCTGTTGCAGGGCAGAGAGTCGGAGTGCTAGGGTAGAGAATGCACGAGGGACGTCTCTAGCAGGGAGTGGGTCTGTTTCATAGATGTTGGTGATCGCCAGCAAGGCGGCGCTCTGGTTGTAAGCTTTGAGCATCAGTTCTAGGGGGGAGTTTTCGTCTAGCGTGTCTTCTAAGGCGATAACTAAATGAGAATCTTCTAGACGGTCTCGAAGGTGGGTTAGGGTCTCGTTGTCAAACAGAACTAAGAGGTCAGCATAAGATGGACGGGTGACAATGGAGAAGTCATAGGGGAGGGAAGTTGTGTTTGGGGAGGACATGGTCAGCGTTGGTGGAATTTGTTTTTGGGATTGAATGCCTTGGGGTGAGCCTTCTTATAGGACTCTAAGATCTTCTTGGCGTTTTTCAAATTCCGCTCTGGTTCCCATGAATCGTCTTCTGGCGGGTAGCCCTTCCATCGGATCAAGAAGATACGGTTGTTGGGCGGACCTCGATGTTTTAATATCCGCTCTATTTCAAATTGTTCTTCGGATGCTATTAAGTCCGGAGGAGGTTTTGGAAAGTTTTCTCCATGGACGTCGTTCTCGTGATAGGGGGAGAGGAGTGAGGCATGGAATACCGGATGTATTTTCCATGTTTGGGGGAGTCTGAGTCTATATGATAATGGAGAGTAGACTTGCGTGATCATAAAAGGTCCTTCTCTTTTTGGTGCGAATTTCGGGTTTTGGATGGAATGTCTCAAATTCCGTGCTTCTAACCACACTTTATCTCCTTTTTTGAAGGGAGAGAAGTTTCTCGTGGTTCGCGATTTCATGACTTGTTGTGCTAATTTGTGTGCCACGAGGGCTTCATTTCTTGCAAACGTGAGGAGTCGAAGACGTTCCTCCACTGCTGGAAGGTCAGTTTCAGCTAGGATCGAGGGGAGAGAGCGGGGTTCATAACCCATCATTAAGAAGAACGGCGAATTGTTTGTTATGGAATGGGGGCGGTGATTGTGTGCGAATTCGGCGAACATGATGTCCTCTGCCCACGAGATGAGGTTACTCCCACAGTAAATTCATAAGTACGTTTCAACTTCTTGGTTTACACGCTCGGTTTCTCCATCGGTTTGGGGATGGTAGGCAGTGGAGAGGGATAGGTCATATCCGAGGATACGACCAAGTTCTTTTGCGAAGGAAGAGGCGAATTGTGGTCCTCTATCAGAGATGATTTTATCGTATAGACCGAATCGTGAGTATACCTTTTTGAAAAACAAGGCAGCAATGTTTTCAGCGGTGGCAGTCTTCTTGGTAGGGCAAAGGATTACCCCCTTAGTAAGGCCATGGTCGACCACGACCAGAAGGGAATCAAAACCGTTGGAGATGGGCAAATCGGTGATGAGGTCACAAGAAAGTTGCTGAAAGGGTTGAGAGGCGGAGGAGGGAATAGGGAGGAGAGGGGGAACGGTGGGGTGGGTATTCACTTTGTTCTGTTGACAAAGGGCACACCCGTCAACATAGTTGCGAACGAAGACCGCGAGACCCGGCCACCAAAATTCCGAAGCAACCATCTGTCGGGTTTTAAGAACACCTGGATGGCCCGCAGTGGGGTGATCATGAGAGCGTGCGACAACAGCCCGTCGAAGGGGGAGATCGTTAGGGACATAAACACGGCCCTGGTAAGTGAGGACACCAGCGTCGTAGCGCCAATCGGAAAGACGGGAGTGGAAATGAGTGGGTACTTCCCCCGCCAGGGCGTGAAGGGAGTCAAGGACAAGCAGATCGGAAGTAGAGGAGGAAGCGATCTTTTGGGTCAGTTCCACATCGATGAGGGAGACGAAGAGGTCGGGGGGGAGGAGGGTAATGTCCTCGTTGTCCAAAGGCTCATCCGGGAGGTGATCAGGGCGGCGTGATAAGGCGTCTGGTATTGTAAGGGTGCGTCCAGTGACGTGGGTAAGACGGAGGTCATAGTCGGCAAGGTCAAGTAACCAGCAAGCCTGCCATCGGTTCAGTTTCTGTGGTTGACAGAAATAGGTCAGATTCTTATGGTTAGTGAAGACCTGGACTGGATGGGGGGAGCCACGAAGGAAGTGTTTCCAGGTGGAGAGAGCGTGGATGATGGCAAGAAGTTCTTGGTCATATACATCGTAATTTCGTTCTGCGGGGGAGAACGTCTGGGATAGATATCTGCAGGGGTGCCATGCGCCGTTGACATCTGTCTGAAGCAGTACGCCTCCGGAGGCATAGAGGGAAGCATCGGTGGCAACGGTGAAGGGTTTCGTGTAGTCCGGTAGCTGGAGTACTGGTCATGTTTGAAACATGCATTTCAATTGGTCAAATGCAGTTTGATGTTGTGTGTTCCATTCCCAGGGTTGGGATTTCTTCGTAAGATCTAGGAGGGGTCGGGCCGTGTCAGAGAAGTGGGGGAGAAATTGGCGGTAAAAGTTTGCAAACCCTAGGAAGGATCTGACATCTCTGACTCGTTTTGGCATTGGCCAATCGTGAATACCTGCCAACTTTACCGGATCCATGGCTAACTCGCCATTTTTGATAATCATTCCGAGGTAGTCGACTTCTGGAACATTAAACTTGCACTTTTCCAACTTGAGGTATAAGTCAAGTTCCTTCATTTGTTGAAGAACTTGTTTAGTCCATTGTTCATGTTCCTCCAGGTTGGTAGAAAAGATGAGGAGGTCATCCATATAGATGATCAACCATCCTTCTGCAATCATGTCGCGAAAAGAGTCGTTCATAAAGCATTGGAAGGTGGCTGGGGAGTTGGACAACCCAAAGAACATTACTGTGGGTTCGAAGAGACCTCGGTGGGTGATAAAGGCGGCTTTCCACTGGTCGCCATCTTTGATCCGGACATTGTTGTACCCCCAGCGAACATCAAACTTCGTGAAGTGGGATGCTCCTTTGAGTTTGGAAATAAGATCTGAGATTAAGGGAAGGGGGTATGCATCTCGGATGGTATGTTCGTTGACGTATCTATAGTCCTGGCATGGTCTAAGTCCTCCGTCTTTCTTCTTCACGAAGAAGAACAGAGAGGCTTGGGGAGATTTTGACGGACAAATCTTTCCGGTTTTGAGGTGTTTGTCGATGAAGTCATCTGCAGCCTTCTTTTTGTCGGGGGATAAGGGATAGATCTTTGATATCTTCGGGACGAAGGTCTCTTTCATGTTCAGCGCATGATCATACGGTCTGGAGGGTGGTATGTGTTTGGTGGCCTCCTTTGAAAATATGGAGCTGAACTCTTCGTATTCTTTAGGTAGGACAGCCTTCGGTTTTGTTTTCTTGGCGGCTATGGCTAACTCAGTTGACTGGGTGAGTCGGGCTATGATCCGTGAGATTCTTGGGTTAATGACCATTCGCCCTTGCATTCGATGAAGGGTGGAAATGGTATAAAAGTCTAGCTGTCGATCTACCAGTTCTTCTGGGGTGTCGTTCTCGAGATAACGATTCAGCCCTTCAACTTCGATATCATCAAGGACTATATGTTTCGGGGGAGGTTCGGTTGTAGCTTTTCCTTTAGATAAATAGGAAGCTTTGGTCCCGACGTGCTCGAGGTAGAGATCGAGAGATTTATCCAGGGACTCGTCTAGAGTAATGGTCCCTTTTTTCCAGTCGATGACTGGATTTGTTGCTTCTAGCCAAGGGGCTCCTAGGATGACGTTTTCTTTGCCACAATTCATGACATAGAGCTTGCTTTTTTGCATTTGTTCGCCAATCTTTATGTAGAGAGTGGTGGAGAAGCGAACTGTCATGTTAAGAGATTGATCTGCATTTCGAGCTATGATGGGACGTGGTAGTCTTTCGAACGGTAATTGGTGTTTTTTGGCGAAGTGGTGGTCAATGCAGGAAATCTCTGCTCCGGAGTCTATGAGGGTGGCGGTGTCGACGGTTTTCAAAGTACCAGTAGTAGCAATCAATTGAATTGGGAGTCTGAGCGACTTGGAACGTCATTGTGCTACAAATACAGGAGAGCAGGTTACTTTGGAAGAGGAGGGTGCTGACGTCGATCCAGTCCTCCTGTCTAAAAATCCTTTGGTTCGAAGAGGCGGGTAGATAGCTTTCCCACTACCTCTTCTTCGGTGTCATGGAACTCTTCTTCGTCCAGTTTCCCTTTTTCCGCTTCTACCTTTCGTATATCCTTTCATTCTGTCCGTTTCTTGTTGTTGGGACAATTTCTTGACATATGGCTGTGTTGATGACAATTAAAACAAAGGCCTCACCGTTTGTGTGTTTCAACTTGTTCGGCGGTAAGCCGGTCCACATCCATTGCGTTTGGATCGCGGGAGGAGGCGGTGGTAGGAGTAGTTCGTCGAAAAGGAGGGATGTAGGAGGTGGTAGGGGAATGAGAATGGAGTTTCTCAATTCAATCTGCTAGGTCCCATTGGGTCTTGAAGTGAACGGCTTTTGTATACCATTCACTGATCTTAGTTGGAACGGTGTCCATTGATTGGATCCGTCGCATCAGGGATGGGGGAAGTCCTGTGGCAAAGTACGAGATGAGTACTGCCGAGTCTGCAGTTTCGTTTAATTCAGCTTGAACCGCTTTCATCTTAAACTGGTTGATATATCCAGTTATGTTGTCATTCTTTCGAACACGATAGGTGGTGAGCCATCCTAACGCTTGGTGTTTCTGATCTGAATGTTCGAAGTCTCCTTTGAACTTGGTGATGAAATCTGTAAAAGTTCCAAAGGTCTGCGTGTCCAATGCTTGGTTTTGGACGACCATTGCCCACGTCAGAGTGGATCCTTTCTTCATATATGAGAGTGTGAATGCTACTCTTTTATCGTTGTTGTCATAGACCTCCTTGTTGATGAGGAGGTAGGTCCGTACGTTGCTAAGCCAGTCTGCTGCTTTGTGGGGGGCCCCGTCATATTCTTCAGGGGCGCTGAGGTGTAGCTCGACCGGTCTTGGTCTGGTAGTCATCGATGCGGGTGGAAGGAGGGAGGCAAGAATGGCGGAAAGTGGGAGTAGAGTCGGGGAAGGTGGTTG
>JBBPKO010000411.1:0-23792 GCA_038089295.1 Xerocomus amazonicus
CCTCTGGGGATGACACAGAAGACCCACCTCAAACTCTTCTCGACGGACTAGAACTGCTCACATCAGGTATCGTTCGACCTTCAACTTCATCGTCGCATGATTTGCGTTGGCACTAAACCCCGTCCCCAACCTACAAGCAGTTACAGCATGATTTACATACACTATTGAAGGAAACTCACAGGTGTAAAGTTTACCTGTACACGATCTCAACACTATGTTCGAGAGCAGAGAGAAAACTTACATTCAACCTCAGCTCAAGAATGGAATCACTTATCATGCTCATTCCTTGAGTCTGTTGGAACCCTCCACTTGCACCAGCTTCAGAGTCAAACAAGTGTTAGGTCAGTGAATGCTAATCTGATTTCATTATTTACCCAGCCAAATAAATGTGGCCGCTAGCTGCGCAACAACGGTTTCCATTTTTTCCCTGCTGAGGACATAAGGGGACGAAGCTCCCTCTATTGACGTAGCCATCGATTCCAATGTCCATTGAATGCCCAGTAAACTGTTGATGTACCTACTTACTGTCTCACCTTGCCACAAAGACAACAATCATTGGCAACTCACAGATCGGCGAGAGGCATGTATTGACACTCGACATATGAAGCGGGGGTCTCTACATCTTGACAAAACTTGGGCCCGTTCGTTACAGAATCAAACCCGTGTTGTGCGGCATTGAACTAGACGGCCATCGTCGGCTGGATTGAGAACGGATCGAAGAGGTTCACTTACCACCCTGGTCAAATTCGTCGTCGGACCTGCGGTCCAAATGGTCCAAGGACCTGACAAAGGCGATGCGGTATGCAAAGATATGTTCTGGGTGAGTCTTCCGTCCTGGATTGAAAGATAGAGTTGCTCTGATGTCGCATCCAACATACACGCCGCAAAATACGTCGTGATCGAAAAATTAGCAAACGTGCCTACGGCCTTGGGTCATGTATAAAAACCACCGATCTGTTTTGGAACGCACCTGTACTTGAAGAGGTGCTGTTGACAGTCACTTGGACGATTTCACGCCTCAGGTCACCCAATTCAACCTCCGTGGCGATTCGATAGCCAATGTAGCTGTCGTTCTACAACAGCGCGTCCACAGACGTGTTTAACAAGACTGTTGGGGAAGTACGCACCGCTGTTGAGTTAGGGCCTGGTGTATCCATGAAGAACACAGAGTTCAATAACTCTATAGGACCATGTCGAGGAGTAGGGTAAATGCCATTGGAAACACGCCTACCTGATGGTAACAACCCAACCTCTCCAAGCCCATCGACGTCGACGTTGAAGACGTCATCTCCCGACGTCGAGTTCAACACCCCCACAGAAAGATTCGAGAGGAGACCGCACTGCGCACGGATCGTGGTGACGTTGACGATCGCCCCGGTGTACGGATAGTCGGACGACGGCACGTCGTACAATGCGCTCCCGCTCAGCCCCTTGGCCGTCGTCAATAACGGCCATAGCGTCAACAACGGCGACACGGTCCCCCACGACAGCGCAGCGAGGTCGACCGACGGAGAAGGCCACACCACCGTCGACGGCACGCTGCGCGCGACGGTCCGATCAAACGACTCGAACGCGATGACGGACGTGGATATGACGTGGAGGCCAGAGATGCACCCGAGGTAGACGAGGGTGGCGAGGACCGTCGTCGGGGCTGATACGACGCGCGTTTGTTGCCATAGCACGCTGATCGCTGCTCCGATCCCGTTCCAGGCCCCGCAGATGTCATGCACGGCTGTGAGCGTCCGTCGTGTCGACATGGCTGCGGATATCGCGAGGCGACGCGTCACCAGGACGAGTACGGCTGTGTATGTCTATTTTTTTTGTTTTGTAGTGTGGTTGTTGTAGCATTAAACGAGCGCGGAGCGGATAGACACGTACCGAGTAAAATACCTGAAGAAATACTTTCAGTGCGATAGTCGCGGTAGTGTTGCTGACTGAGACCGTAAAGTGATGCTCAGGGTGAGCGAACGACATTCCAATGAGCACGACGTGGAGCACGACGAGGAAAACGTGGAGACCAGAGCACCAGTAACGAAGAACATGGCCGCCCTTCGGCAGAATGCGTTCATGGACGGCATTATCGTTGCGAAGACAATCTACAAAAGACGTCTGGTCAGCAAATGCGAACATGGGAGCGATACGACACCTTTATCGGGGAAACCCATTTCGGTCGTCGTCACCGGTTGGAAGAGTATACCCTCAGAAGCCGATTTTAGTTCACCATGACGCCGTGAAGACGAAAAAGGTGCTTCAGGCATGTTTCTGAGTACCTGTAGAGGCTCAAACTCAACGCGACTTGAGAACGGATTTGGGGGGACGTTGGCGTTGCGATATCGCTGTGGAAAACTATAAAACGCTGGCGTCTCAAGGATCAGTAGCACAAATGGTACGCGCCTCCAGTGTTTCAGGTCAGGCTTTTGTATTGAAGCCTCAAATTTGTTTGACATCTCATACTCTTTAGCGAGTCGATCCACGGATACGAGTGTCGGTGGATTTTCAGCCAGAAAACAAACAAAAATGAACTGGCTCCTGTTCGCTGCTCAAATGTTTTCCTATAAGAACAAACCTTGCAGTTCTGGCGGGCAATGTCTGAAACTATTCTCGATCTTATTGTAATAATGCGTCCGTAGCTTTTCAGGGAAAAAAGCAGTAGTATATATCATATTCTACACAAAGACAAGCAAGCACAACGCAAAGCACCCTTTAATCACGAAAGCGCACCGTCGTCCAATCTACCCGTTCAACACACCATCCCTCTCCGCCTTGGCTCTCGCCGCATGTTCCAACTCGGTAAACGTCCCGCTCTTGAGGCACATGTTCCGGAACAATCCGCCCTCTTTTCGAATCAGGTTCCACGGCGTACCAAACTCGGCCACCTGTGACAGGCACACACACACATAAGCGGTCAGCTTAGCTTACCGAGGCGCCCGCGTCACGGGGGTGGGACTGAACACTCACTTCACCCTTGTCCAACACGATCAACCGGTCATAATCGATCACCGTCCTCAACCTGTGTGCCACTACACGCCATCTCATCAGTACCATCCAAAAGTCAAACAGACGCAAAAAAAAAACACACCGGTCAGCAACAGTGAATCCCCAAACTCCTCGCGAATCGTCCCTTGGATCTTGGCGTCCGTTTCAAAGTCAATACTGCTCGTGGCCTCATCGAGCACCACGATCGAGCTCCGCCTCAATAATGCACGTGCCATCGCGATCAGCTGGCGTTGACCTTGCGAAAAGTTAGTGCCACCAGTAGAGATTTGGGTTTCGAGCGTGATGGTCGTCTTGTTATCTACCTCCGTGACCGAGGTCGAAACCGGAGTGGAAGCACCGTCCCCCGCAGGCGTGGACACTTCACTGGGTGTCCGAGAGTTGCGTTGCGACTGGTATGCGGTTTCGGTAAGCATCTGAACCCGGTAGAGAACATCCAGGCATTCCGCGTCATCATGCTCCTCTGCTAGACATGAACGCCCGTAAAATCATCCATTTATACCCGGGACTCACTGAAAGGATCCAGGTTATCTCTCAATGTCCCAGAAAACAACGTCGCATCCTGGGGAATAAACGTCTAAATATTCCCGATCAGCCTTGCACCAAAGACACCTCTCGATACAACCCACCACGCGCGATCTCAAATCATGAATGCCAATCTTTGAAATGTCAATCCCATCAATCATGATCCTTCCCTCCGCTGGATCCACAAATCTCAGAATACTCATAGCCAACGTCGACTTGCCGCTACCAGTCCTTCCCAAGAGACCTACGCGCTCCCTCGCGTTGAGCTGGAACGAAACGTTCTTCAACACTGGAGGAAGCTCCGGTGCGTACTTGATGACCAGATCTTCGACGCTGATCAACGAATTTGCACTCGTGCTCGACGGCCAGTACGCAGGCGGACGATTCGTTTCTATGATGGCTGGTGGTTCCTGGGGAAGATCGAGGTACTCGATGACACGCTCGACCGAGCTGATCAGGAAAATCAATCTTGTCAGACGGGATGCCAATGACAAATAGAGGAGACGTACTTCAAATCAAGTTCGAGCGCAGTCCAGAACCGACAAGCCCAATAAACGCTCGTCGTGAACGCCATCGCGCTCGTGATGCAGACACCTGCGGTACCCGCAGAGACGTACCCCGAAAGCGCAAACAAGGTTGTAATCAGTACCGCCAGGCCACCAAGCGTATCAAAGTTGAGCAATAGCCATCTGTTCGTCATCCAGAAATTGTACCACATCTACAACGTATCCGGAGGTTAATTTGGTCTGAGGTGGTCGAGATATACTAACCTTCGTGGTGACATCAATCTTGGTGTGTAAATCGTCCAAAAACTGTCGCTCGACTGAGAACGCACGGACGGTGACGATGCCTTCCAGCAATTCTCCAAAACCAGAGAAAATAGGTGACCGAGAGTTCGACTCCATCCGACGCAGATCACGGCCTGTGTTCAAATATCCAATTGCCAGCACGCGGTAAAAGTAGCCGATGATGAACGCTGGAACGAAAAACCATGGGAATATAACCCTGTGTCCAAGTCCGAGTGGTGAATTTCATCCTCTAATGAACGAAACTAACACGTACGCAACAGTGAGAATCGCGGCAGCAAATGTGGCCAAAGATGAGTTCACCGCCGACAACGAGCTCGCCAAATTGGTGTCTATCGTCTCGACGTCCTTGCCAAATCGGTTCAACATGCGCCCTGTTCCCGCCCACTATGTGTGACCACACCAGTCAACCGCTCGAACTTCAACGCTCACCTTGAGGTGTGACATCATGCCATCGCATTGTGGCTCTCACTACACCCTCTAGTAGCTGCCTGAAAATCAACCTCGATGCCCTCAGAGCCCCCGTGTATTGCACCATCATCGACAATGTGCTGATAATCGCCGTCGTGAGACCAATTGCACCATAGACACCAACGTAAAACAAGGGGTCCTCGTTTGCGTCAGGAACGGTAAACCACAATATCTTGCGAGCGGCCCGAATATAGTAATAAGGATTCGAGTAGTGTCCGATGTCGTGCGAGGGCATGTACCCGCTCATCAACGCTTCGTTCTCCGTCAAGACACTGGAGACGAAGGAATATGGTGCTGCCTCGGTGTTGTTGCCATACGCATCACCCCATTCCTAGAAGTACGACTGAGTATCCATCCGCCTTGACAATGAACGGTAGCTACCCGAATCCAAAGCTTCTCGATAACCCCCATGCTCTGAGAACAGATGATCAACAGAGATAGTGCAAACCACGTCCAATACGACCTATTTAGCCACCATGTCAGTCATCTCTATATCTAACTCGATCAAAAACATACTCACGAAGCGTTTAGGTACGCGTTGTAAACGGACCACTTGACACCGCCGGTCTCCCTATGCTCGTCCTTGATCAACTTCCTCGGTTTCTTCGACTCTGCCTTGGCTGGATCCACTGCGGCATCATCTACGGGCTCCTCACCAGCAACGACAGGCCCTTCCTGTTTTATGTCGGCTTCTGCATCCTGGGTGATATACTCCAAAACGCCCCGGGCCTGCAAATCGCTCACTGTTCCTTGCGTATCTATCCGTCCGTCGAGCATCCGGACCAGGTAATACGCTCCCGGAAGGACCAGTTCAACGTGGTGCGTGACAAGGATCTACCGCAAAGATCAAATAAATGTCCAAGTCCAGAAAGGCCAGTACTTACGACCGTACGATTCGCAAGGAGGGCACCGCGTAGCAGTTTTTCATATAGGAACCTTGCAGTGTGACTGTCCTGCAAGTCATAACACAATCAGCGAGCCGTCGCAATGAGAGGAACGCGTGACATACAACAGCGCTCAAGGGGTCATCAAGCAACAGATATTTCGTGGGAGCGTAGACAGCACGGGCAAGCGCAACACTGAGAGTGGCAGTTAGCGTATCCCCTATGACCTTACACGCCCTTGAACTCACCGAGCTTTTTGTCCGCCAGACAAACTCACACCCCTAGGTAGGAAGCTAATCGACATTGCTAATAAACCTTTTGCACAGAACTCACCTCGCACCAATCTCTGTCTGGTCACCATCCTCGAGAATATCCAAATCTGGCCCCAAGGCACAGCACTCTACGACAGCATTATACCTTTCTTCATCACAAGGGAACCCAAACAAAATATTGTCCTTGATAGATTGGTGTCGCAACCAGGGCGTTTGTGCAGCGTAAGAGATGGTGTGCCTGTTGCCGTGTTCGTCGACGTTGGACGTATTCTTGGACATGATGAGTTTCCCATTGGTGATCGTCATTTCACCCAAAAGCGCCAGCTGGGACGATGTCCAATAAGCATACCGCCTACTCTCGCGAATAAGACCCTCACCAACAACGCAGACTTTCCGCTAGCAGTTGGACCAGTAACGAGGGTCAGCTGACCCTCGGGGAAACGCACAGAAATATCCTTCAGCTCAAACTTGTGGTCCTCGGGGTCGGACCTGCTCGACAAGCTCCCAGTTTCGACGGCCGTCTCATCAGTTGCGCTCCGGACCTGATTTCTGTTTGACCCGCTATCCTTGGCTTTACCATTTTTCTTGCCATTTTCAATATCTTTGGCATCCTCGGGCACCGCATTCCACTTGAATGTGCCATCCTCGATTGCGAGGCCATCATCCGCTGCGAGTGAATCCTCAGGTACCTTGGCCCGCTTTAGAGATGACACTTGTTCCGTCACCTCCTCTTCTTCGAGGTATTTTTCGATTCGTTTCAGCGCAACCCCTGTCTATTATTGCAATGAAAGGGTGAATTGCTAATGTAGGAAGACAAATTTACCTGGTGTATTTGTACAATCCAAGCAGGTATGATATTCAAAGGCTGACTATCAGAAGTCGTGAGGACACGCCCAAGTTGGAAGTAAACCATGTCGTACCGAATCATACCAAACAAAGCAATAGAAGTGAACGCGACTGAAACTGTCAATTTATTCCCCTGGTATACATACACAAAGAACGAGATGAGGGAGACGAAAATAGGTGCCGAACTCCAGATAACATTGAACATGATGGAGTTGAGACGGGCTGGACAGCTGCGTCAATCACTGCTGCGGTGGAGGATTAAAAGAACGACCCACCCTTGACCATCCAACTCATTTCAACCGCTCGCGCACCCATCACTTTATTAATCCACCGTTCCTCCCAAGCAAAGAACTTGATGAATTTCACGGCGCTGATGAGTTCATTTAGAACACTCATACGTTTGTCACGGGATACTGAAACGCCTTTCCGAATGCGGATACTACGCTTCATAACATAGCTATTCAAGGGCCATCCGACAAGCACCACAACGAATCCCGCGAAAGCTGAGAGGCCGAGAAGGCTAGGACAAGTAAGCCCAAGTCCCACACAATGCCAAAAGAAACGTACTTGTATAAAAATACGGAAGCAATGATCATCTCGAAAGGTCCTAGAACATAAATGCTGCATCGGTGTCCCCAAAACCCCTCATCAGGAAACCATACCTCCATAGATCATGTACATCCCGGATGCCATCATGGCGATCCTGCTTGCATCGACTGCCATCAAATTAACAATCTTGCCTACATCCGCACCAGCCTTGGGATCGTCTTCGGTCGGGTTCACAGAGCGAGCGACGCTAGCATTTTTCTCTGCTGCTTGTACTATTTTGTCCTTGTCAACGATACCTGAATAGTCCTTGCGCTTGAGCGCTTTGTCGTAGATAGCGGCCATGAGCTCTGTACGCAATCGAGTGGCAGCACGTCTGCCATACCAGAGATGTTGAATATCTGCCTCAGCCTTTATCCAAATAAGTCATATATGCCAGATATAGGTAAGATGTCACTGTACCTTGAGCACTACGCAGAGGAATGACAAGAAAGCGTATATGTATGCTTGTACACGCTGTTCCTTGGTTGCTTCGTCACCGATAGAATCGAGGATGACCCTGAAGAATAGAATCAGCCGACATCCTTCTAGCATAGGACTTGCTCACTTGAGGAAAAATGGAGAAGCATAGTTGAACACAACACTGACGAATGTCAACGAGAAGTCGAGACTGAGGCCATGAGCATTAGAAGAAATAAATGAAGGACAATACACACATGAGGTCTAACGAGTTGGCCCAGAAAAGACGACGGAGAAGCGAGGTGCCCCTGGAACACCACTTGAAGATGGCTGGGAATGTGGGGATGGTAAACTTACTTGATCGTTGAAAACTTGTTGAAAACAGGACGGGACTGTGTTGTTGGGCTCAGGTTCCACACGTCATCTTCTTGCAACGTCGTATTTGTACCATGCTTGATGAGCGGGTAAACCCAACTGAAGGTGATCCATTGGAAAACGGTGACATAATCTTCCGGGGTATATTTAACATACTGGACGCATATACGCAGATCAGGAGCATGTGCAGGTATGGTCGCATGTCACTCACGATTTCTTCCTTGTTGATGTGACTACTTGGCAATTCCATTGGCATTGTCGAGACGAGTGCCAGCTCGACAAGGATAGCAACCAAGTTGAATATCAGTCCGGCAAGCTCTGCGCGAGGTCCCAAAGGCATTTGGAAGACTACATGATCATACACTTTACCACCAACGAGAAAAACGGCAAACACGAGGTGAATCAGGTATAACCAGAAAAGGTCGAAATGCGCAGTCGGCTTTGGCCAGAAAACGGGTTTTGAGATGCCATAGACCCAAGTGGACCCAATCAGGACGGCGCATACACCCTTGTACGTATCATGCTCTTGAATGATGATCATGTATGCGCCAGCGCACAGCCAGAACAACGCTTGCAAGAGCGCGACAAACGCAAGCGCGACGGTGCGCCAGAGAAGGACCGCATGGCCAGTAACAGGGTTCTCCGCATCATCTATGAGTGTGTCGCCAACATCCAAAGCCTCTGCCTCACGAAGGGTGATGAACTCGTCCAACGGTGACCCGAGTGTGCGACCGAGTTTCCTCGCGAAGGCGGGGATTGGGAAGGGGATGGCAGAGAGGCAGAGGACGACGACGACGACGGCAGGCAGAAGCGCAGCCCAGACCACGCGAACACAGCGATCGGACGGGTCAAACGAACTCGCCCAATGACAAACGTCAACCATCTGCTGAAAGCCGTCCGTCAAGTCAACGATAAACGATAATGGCCAAACGCCATTTTTTAGTCATAAATATCGTTTCATAAATTGGCTCTAATCTTAGCTAATCCATCTTCCAAATATGGTTCTTTGGAATCCCGTAAACCCCGACAAGGACCACGACGACGACGACGACGACGATGGAATCTCTCGACCTGAACGGACTCGCAAAGTCCCTTCCAGCATCCAATTTTGAAAAGGCTGAAAAAGAACTTCTCAACAACTTCAAAGGTTCATCCGCATGTCTACAACCCGTTTACCCACTCATATTCCCTCTCCCAGCTGCCGCCCTCAGTATCACAACCCTCTACAGATCTTCACGACATGCCTCAAAACGGGCGTACAACGCGGGATACGCAGCAGCTTGTCAGGATCTCATGATCATGATTCAGCAAGGCGTCTCCGCGGGTGGCATCGCCCCATCCGACCACAATAACCCACACAGCGGTGACATGACGGTCGGTCGCATTCTAGATTGGATAGAGGCAAGGATGGAGGCAGTCAAGTCGAGAGAGGAAGAAGAGGACGAGGACGAGGAACGCGAGAAGGAACGTGAACGTGCGAGAGTCACTCCCCCATCCACCCGCTCAGATACACACAAGGACGCCCATACGTTCCCTTCCGCCGCGTCTCAGAAACACTCTCAGACGACGTCCAAATCTTATAGAACGGATGATAGTCATGTAAGATATCATCCATCGAATACGTTGCTGTATGGCTCACCCTGCCGTAGCCAGTACCCGGCCTGCCCACACCGCACTCCCCCGTCTTGTCGAATAGCATCAATCTATCAAACCATCCCTCATCTCCATCACCCACCGTGACCCCAACCAGACCGACCATCGCGGGCATCAATTCACGAACAACCAAAGCACGTCCATCCAATGCGCGCAAAGATATACTCGACACTGCACCCCCTTCATTGACACCACCTACCTCCTTCCCACATGCACCCTCCGAGAATGTCTTCCGTGTTCCTGCCATAGCCGCTCTTCCCGATGCAGACTTGTCAACGGGCGCAAAGCGTAGGCATGCAGTCATGATGATGCTCGATGCAGCCCCGACAACCGCCGTAGACGTCTCGCCATCGGGTAGCAGCGCTCCCTCTCCGGTAGCATCCACAGCTGGCATTTCCAGGCGACGGACAAGGAGTCAACGTTCCGCAGGTCACGTGCAACCCATCCAATCGGGTGACTCGATGGATGTGGAAGAAGACGGCCCGCAACGCAAACGCGTCGCCAGACGGTGATCGGGATGCCTGTCCGGTAATCCGCCACCGGGCCGGGACACCACTTCTCATCACACCTTTCCATACGATATTATTGTTGTGTTTTATTAAGTCCTCCACTCCACCTTCTCTCCTGGCATTTCCACACGTTTTCAACGGAATGATTCACGACCTTGGTAGCATACACCTTTTACACATCTATCCCCGCGTGTTTCATGCATGACCCCGCCTTTTAGCCCTCCCCGAACTACCACCTGTACTGCCGTTCATGTGTCATCTTAATTATCATGTACCAGTCTTTTTCTATCACATTGCGAGACTGATGATTTGCGAGTGATTAACCCACGTATCACAGCTCACCCACGTCCACCTCATTCTGCCCTCAGATGACACAGTTACCCAAGAAAGCGAAAGAAGCCTGAATATTAGCGTAGGGAACTTGATGCGCATATTTTCTCCCATTCAAGCAAAAAAAAAAAAACATCAATGCGAAGACCACGAGAAAACATATCCGGGCATTACAACGGGACGTCCTCTCGGTACACGTTCGTACTCACGGAGACTGGAAAAGATCAGTGTTCAGATGAGGAAATGAGAGGCGTGGCGTGAAACGCGCTCTAATCGGCAGCCAGGAAAATCGTCCCTGCACAACAACAGGCTCCGTGGACCTGACCGTACTGTCAAAAGCGGTCAGTCAGGTCGGATGACGACCTCTATCTGTTTTCTTCCAACCGACGCTTCGACGTCCACAGGCGCATAAAAGCGAATAGCAATTCGTCCCGAGTCACGGCCTTCTACGAGATTAAACTGGCGAACAAAACCATCCGGTAGGTTTGAGCGCCAATTCGTGTCGTCTGTACGAGGTAGTATCGAGTGTTCCTCATCGTGACCGACACCAATTGCCCTCTGCAGTGCTACCAATGGGTCGAGATGAGCTTCAACGAGCCAAGCCTGTGATTCAAATTCAAGATCATATCTCAAATAGGCCATTCGGAAACCTGGACGGCGACAGAGATTACAATGTGGCATGTTTTGGATGATAAAAACATCAAACCTTTTAGCGGGTTCTGTTCCTTGAGGCAGAAATAGCTCACCCTGTATGATAGAGAACCTTTGTCTTGTCCTTGAATGTCCCGCCGCATACATGCCAGTGAATCTACGAGTACAGCTTCGCAACGTGTATGATATGTATCTTGAGATCAGAAAATGACCATGCACGAGTGCAAAAAAAGGTAGTTGGGATATTATTCGGTGCCGAATGTCAAGCACTTGACGAAGTGTAACGTTGGCCACAAAAGTCGGAGATGAACACGAATGAATGGTAAACGAGCAACCGGAGCGCGAAAGGCCATCACGCCAACGCTGTTGACCAAGCTGTTAACCGATTGCTCATTCCAGTTCTCTTGTCTACATTTTTGGAACGGTCAGAAAAGCTGTTCGATAGAGCCACAAGGGCTGATTCGACGGGTTACAGGAAGAAACGAACCTCTAGGGGGGGAGGGTTCGAGAGCACGTGTCCAATCGAACACCACGCAACCAAATATCGTTTGAATCTGGTTATTTGCTGACGAGGTTGACAGACAAAGTTCTGGTTGCGTTTCCTGCGCCTTTGAAACGGCTAAAATAAACTGCTTGTGGCAGTTACCCACAAGGATCACGATCATCTCGGCCTGCATGACTAACATCCAAGGGCCGCTTTGATGTTTCGTGACCGGGAATGATTCAAACAAAATGGTACTTGAAGTTGGAACCAGAATAAATATAAGCCTGAAGGTCGTCTCGAATGTGGTGCAGCTTGTAGAATGTGGTGCGAGTCCTCTGTTTGTGTCTTGTCTACGAGGACAATGGGTAAGCTCGTTGATCTCAACGCGGATGAGACCCAGGACTGCTTTCAGGTTCATGGCCGGAAATTCCGTTGCTTACGTTTCAAAAAAAAGCATGGCGACAGCTATATACAACGCCCGCGCATGATGGATACCCGAAAGCCATCAAGCCCGGAGATAAGTAATGGAAAGAACAAAAGCAAGAACGTTCACCTTGTATATTTTAGTCTGATGATTGATAAAGGCACTGAGCTCCTGGATGCCGAATGACAACTTTGATCGAGTTCGCCCACGAGGATTTGATTTCGGCATGAATGATGGGCCCGCCGTGAAGTTGCGAAGTTTCATGACCAGAAACGTGGGAAACGGAAGGATGGTCTAAGTCAGGATTCGGGCGAACAGGAACGTAAACCATCTCGTTTTGGATGACTGTGAGTTCATGGGGTGCACAGTGATTGGGTTGTGGAACCCACTGATCACGCGCACAGGTGAGACTATTCATTTTAGGGCAAAATGACGGCACCTTGGCTGCTCCAAGCAGAATGCAAAAAGCAGGACTTGAACAAGCGAGAACATGAGCATGAAACGTGCTCGCTTTCGCTTGTAAACGTGGAGAACTGCGGGCTCGCTAAACGTGGAATGCAGGTATTGCCTGTAAAGAGTACATGAAACATACGGGACGAGTTTAAACGCCAGATTGGCAAGCAGTTGATGTCCGGATGCGTATCTCGCACAGGACGTGGCAATGCGGTGTACCCTGCAGGTATGGCATGGGCGTGCGACAAGGCTGTGAGTTGCCTGAGAATGGAATTATCAATCGAATGAGGCGAGCATTAACGATGGGGTCGACGAACATCAGCCATCGTTGGCTTGCGGATGTCGTCGTGGTCAGTGATGATCAAGATGTGGGTCTGAAGCGAACTGAGGTGCACAGGATGGTCATTTGGAGACACAGCCCAGGGTTTGGTTTGTCAAGGCTTGGGTGCCTTCTCAAATACCCTTTTGATCCTTGTACTTTGACCTTCAAGACATGTCGACCCCGTTCACAGACTCGCCAGCGTCAACCTCAACGTCCACCTCGACGGCGAGCGAATCAACACCCACACAGAGCTCGACGGGCAGCTCCACGACGGATGCCACACTGTACTGTGAGCGTCCTCACCTCTTCTCACCTTACCCGATCGTGCTCTCACACCCCGCCGTTTATTCACCTCTGCTCGCTCTGTGCAATTGACCCTCCATGACTATTCCATTTCTGCTCCTTTGCTGGCATGTCATCACCCACAACCATTTCACTGCTATCAGTGTACACCTTTCTCGGTAAGGCACCCCCCATTCACTAAAACCGTCGGAGTCTGACCGTCTTCCTGTATTGTCTCTCTCCTTTTGACATGTGCTCTGGTCTTACAGCGACGCTTGTCCTCCTGCTCGCCGTGTCCTCTGCCATCGTCATCCGGAGTCTCATCCTCCGCCGACGCCACCAGAGGCTCGTCGAGGAAGCCATTCGCACCGGGACATGGTTGCCACACCATTTCGACTCGGCCAGTACGCGGCGACGACGCGATGTCGGCCAACGGCCCACATTTTGGGAGGCGTGGGTACATCCCCGGTACCCTGATACCGATGGTGATGGTGGTGACGGTGACGTCGGGGAGTGTGATATAGGTGAAAAGAGCAGGTGGATGGACGTTCACGTACGCCCCGTTGTCCTGCTTCTCGTACCGGTCGCTAATTCGTCTCTTGCCCTGTGAATGTACAGCCCGTGTATGCTGCGTATGTGGGTTCGCCGACGAACCCTGTGAAGCCTCTGCCACCGCAGTCACAGTTGACGGATGCGGGTCGAGCGGGTATTCTGTCACGCGCACGGTTCATCTTACCTTTCACGCCAAGACGGCCACAGCCATTGACACAGCCGGTCACAGCGGCGATAGCTAGTCAGCCATCTCCGTCCGATTCTGCGCCTGCATCGATACCCACTCCTACTGCCGCGATGACGAGCAAGCGTGGGGTACAGGTTGGGTTGCTCATCGCGATGCCACATGCAACCCATGGACACGTAGGCGAGAATGGGCCGCCGGTGGTTGAGATCGGCATCACGGATGTCGTCGTGACGGACGACAAACCGCAGAGTGATGGATGATGGATGGATCCTAGATACCACGCTGGGTAGGTGATTCGTATGGATCATGATACACATGATGTCTGGTGGATAGATGGGTCTCTTCCCCCCTTTCAATGTTTTCTCTGTTTTGTTTTTCCTTCGCCGTACGCTGTCGCAGGAATGTACTGTACGAATTAGCTTGTACGCTAGCTTTATTCATATAAGTAATCTCGTGTCGTGTCGATCATCTTATCTGCGATCGGGCCGACAGCGGGTATGACTGGGTAGTTGTACGTTCGGTGAACCCCACCGCGCCTCCGAAACAAGGGCACGACTATATGGGCACAACAATTCAAAAGTGGAGTAATGATGCTCCTCATCAAATCTCCGTCCACGTACGCGATATCGCTCCACCGTGAATTATTCAATAATGACATGCGTTCCATTCCATTCCTTGTTCAGATCCGCCCGGTCACATGAGCACGAGCCTATTCCCCGTTGATCGTCGTCGTCGTCCTCAATAGCCCCATCACTGATCTCCCGGGCCGTTTATCCCGGACACCACGCGGATGAACGCCTGAGTACGACTTGCTCGCCGTCAAGCGGCGAGCGATACACCCGCAGTCGGGATAGTTCAGTTATCTTGTGGTTAGATTGGTGAACTCGCGATCAGAAGGCTCGTGCTCATGAACGGCAAGTTGGACGTGCTCCTTTCAGAGTGAGATGGAGAACGTTTTTGCTATGGATAAAGTTGCTGCAGCAGGGCCTCACTGATGGTGTGTTTGCCCTCGTGAAGGTTTTCGGTTGTGCCTCCAGCGTCTCTGGGTTTGTACTTTTCGATCTTGTTGAAGTAGAGAATCGAATCGATCGGCCCGGTTTGCCGATTCGATGTCGCCGCACCGCTACCTTAATCGCTTCATACCCACCATCTCTCCGTGTCACCAGTGATTGAAGTATCACTCACAGCACTTTCGACATACTCAAGACCGATTAACAAAGATCCATCATGTAGGCATAAATAACGTGACTTCCACTGAGAGTATGCTGAATATACCTTCAAGGACCAAAGTGGTCACTATCAAAGGTATGGGCCATCCCTAGATTCTCTGTTGCACCCGGATTACCTTTTCTTCAGATATCGAGCTTTTCTCTCCAAAGTGGCGCAAATATCTACCCTCGAAACGATTCTACATCCAGTTTTCCGTGGAAGGCTCGGATATGCAGTCGACGCCTACGATGAAAGAGAAAAAGGGATGCACTCGTTGGGATAGGGCATTTTCTTTGTCTGTACCTCTTTTCTTTTCTTTAAGAAGGCGAACTGAACATTGTCAGGGATGCGAATGAGACATCCGTCCTACTCGTCAAGGCTTTACAGAAACACCGTGTTCCTGGCAAGCGGGATGAAGTAGTTGGAACGCTCACCCGCACGATCGTTGAGATATCGGGAAATTTAAACAATGGAGGTGCGAGCGATTTCCTGGACATATTCTACTGACACGATGTCTGCGATCAAAGTTTTCGAAGAGCATCTTCGCATGGATGCTTCCGATGAATCCAGTCTTGCCATCAAGTTTGCTTTCACTGTTCGGCCATCCGAGGGCGCCAACGCTGACGAGGTCAGAGCCGCCGATGTCGTCCACCAGGTGATGGAAAGGATCGTTTCGATTAGCTCTACACCTCCAGCGGTCGGCCATCTGAGCTCGACGGTTGATGCTGGCAACAGGGTCGTCACAGAGATACAGACATTCGAGACCACATGGGGCATCTTGTTGCGTAGGCTGGAGTTGTTCGACAAGATAGTGACCGACATTGCATCGGTATTTTGTGTTTATCCTCCCAATTGCGCTATCTGAAGGCGTGGTAGATTCATCCGTACGCTTCGCTAGCTTGGTCTGTTATATCGGCCGCGAACAAAGTCTGTCTGCTTCCTACTATTCGTGCTATCACTGATTGACCCACGCAGGTACTCATAAACCAAAAGAATCGGGACGAGAGTACCGTTCGCTTAGCAGGGGTGATGAGCGACGTTCTCACATTCCTCGATGAGGCCGAGCCATTGAAGAAAATCAACAAAGCACAACTCAGTACCACCACACTTTTACTTCGGCAGGTGGCCGAGTGCGGCTACTTCATCACCGAATATACCAAGACCAACAGCTTTCGTTAGTAGTTGCCATCTTTGCGTTGTCTGGGACTGATTTGTTTCTAGTGTTTCGCGCCGCAAAAAATGCAACCTCCATTATTGACGCAAAAATCTCAGGATACGAGACCTCGTTGCGTAATCTCAAATCCGCATTCTTGGAGGGTGCCTCGCTCCACACGGGGATCACCGTCGTCCGCATGAATGACGTGGTAGAGCGCATTGGTAAGTGTCACCTTGTCTTTTTCATTGAGCGTGCAATCGAATATTTACGGTTGTGTAACACAGCGGAATCGATCGACCTGAAGGACTTGCAATATGCGAGTGGAGCCAGGTTTACAAAGGGCAAGGGTTGCCTGCCCGGAACTCGGGAGTCTCTCCTTCGGGACATTCGTGATATTTTGAATAATCCCAGCGAAGATGCGCCCCGTGTGTGCCTTCTCACTGGGGTTGCTGGATCGGGCAAGTCTGCAATAGCCCACTCTATCGCTCATCTATACGACGAACAAAAGAGACTGGCCTCATCTTATTGCTTCTTGAGGTCTGACATCGCAGGGCGGAACCCGAGTAACTTGTGGAGTACTATCGCGCGTGACCTCTGCGACCATGACCCCCAGTTCAGGTCTAGTTTGTGGAAACTCATCAAAGACAATCAGGCACTACGGATGACGAGAACGCCCGAAGAACAAATGGAACGATTCATCGTCGAAACTAGCAAGGGTCTCGAATCTGTTGGCCCTCAACTGGTGATCGTCATTGATGCCCTCGACGAAAGTGGCAATCGCGACGAACGCCAACCACTCCTAGAGGCACTCTCTAAACAGGTCGCCGATAACGCCTTACCAAAAAACCTTCGCTTTTTCATTACGGCTCGCGCGGAGAGCGACATCCTTGCCGCATTTCCACCTAGCCTCTACATAGCTCATAAGAAGATGGCTGATTTCCTGGGGAAGACTGTTGACAGAGATATTGAGAGTTTCATTCGTCATTCCATCGTTAAGCACGACGAACTCGATTCTTCTTGGCCCGACGGGGAGTGGTGTCGGCACCTCACCAACCACTCCCAAGGTCTCTTTCAGTGGGCTGCCGCTGCCTGCAAGTTCATCGGGACCGTTGGAGCCGACCCCTGCAAACGACTCAATTTGCTTCTGCAAAGCAACAACAACGACCCTACCGAACGTTTAAATGAGCTTTACCTAGTTATCCTAGGCGAATTATTTCCAGACGAAGACGTTCGACAGTCCTTCAAGGATGTGATGGCCATTGTGCTCACCCTTCACGAACCACTTTCTCTGACTTCCCTTGCGGCCCTATTCGAGTCGAACAAGCAGTTGCGTGTGCGTCCTATCATTAAGTTGATGGGGTCACTGTTGGATGGGGTGCTTGATGAGGACAAGCCGATCCGTCCTCTTCATACATCATTCCGCGACTTCTTGCTCGATGAAAAGCGCAGTTTGACATTCCACGTCTTCATTCTTCCCCGCCACTCCATGTCCCTCGGACGAGCATTACTCGCTTGCATGCGAGGCAAGCTCAAGTCCAATTCGGAGGATGCCCGACGCGGCAACACTACTGTTCCCGACTCGGTCAATCGCGAGAAAAAAAAAAATCCTCCCCACCTGTCCTATGCATGCCGATACTGGATGGACCACCTACAACGTGCCGACCCCGGACCCGAGTTGCTGAATGAAGTGACCTGCTTCTTCGATGACGTCTTTCCCTACTGGGCTGAATTCGTGAGCGTCACCTCACCTGTCAGGTCAGCAAGCACGCTTGCAGCCACCGCCGACTCCTGACCAGAGGGTGCGAAGACACCAACGGAGAGCGTGTGGGCCGACGCGTGCTAGCCGATGCCATACCGGACATCAATCTTCCTCGCGTTTGCAACAAGTATCTTATGCTTTATCATGTAGTTAACTTTCACTTGCATATGTGTTTTCTGGACACCTGGAGCACTCTTTCAACTATTCCTTGTGATTCTGTCAGTATAGGACCATTTGTATGTACTTGAACACCTTAGTCCATTGCATACCATGCACAACTCAGGCAAGCAACTAATATTTACATCATTCACCTAATGCTTACTTGTGAGTGTGTTGCATACCATGTAAAGTGGATACTATCATGACACCGGTGTCGCAAAATGCCCTAGAGATGCAAAATGAATTCTGCTGCAACACACAATGCAAGCAAAGGCTTGTACTCATGGAAATAGCTTTGAATAGACCTTCTTTAGAACCTTGCATTTTTTTTTCTCTGAAAAAAAGGTGTCCGATCCCTGTTGGCTTCACATCTATGCATTGACACCCCTGTTTTTGACAAAAAACAGCCAGGAACTGGCGAAATTCATCTCTAAAAAACATTCAAAAAAATGTACATGGATAGTCCATAGTCTAGCCCTTCTTTAACTTATTTTTCTGTAAAGATTTCTATGAGACGTGAGTTGCTACTGTCCCCTTACCTTGACCTTCATAGGTGTGGCAGGTTTGAGTGGCGTTTCAATATGGAACGGCTGTTCGCAGGCGGAGGGACAATAAGCGTGCACAAGGTACTTGCTGAACTTCGGCACGTCGGAGATTGATTTAGTACTATGTCACAGTGTGACACCCATCCCAACTCCCTGTCAATCGCACCTGCTGAGCCGGCATCACGCTGGCAACATCAATTTGTTGTTTCAAGTGCTTTTTTTTTTTTTAACTGTAGCCCATTTTTCACATGAGCCTCTATGACTCTACATAGTTTTTTTTATTCACATATGGATGACGAATGACGAATATTCGCAAGTGGTGTGCGCTGCGCATTTTGCAACACCGGTGTCATGTCACGATAGTACCGGCTGTTTCAACTTCTCATCCTTGGTCTCATCTGGCAGACCATTCAAAGAGGTCTCCTCGCACAAGTCGACATCTAGATCCATCCAGGGCTCTATCGGCTCTGTGAAGAGGTGGAGACAGTTGGCGATTGACCCCCGGCCGAATCCTGGAGCGAAGGTAAACGTCGTGTTCGATTTTGTCTGCTGTCCCCTCAATACTGTACCATCCCAGAGTCAACAACGATGGCGAAAACTGCACCATCCTCCTTAACCGACTCAAGACTGACGAATGCTCCCATGCTTCGGTCCAAACACGCGATCTCTGGCAACGCGCAGAGCAAGCCCTGCAGAACCCGCAGCGATCGGTTGCCCCAAGTATCTCAGGCCCGCTCTCTTGTTTCCAATCCTTTCCTCAACCTTTCTTTTGTCGCCAACCTCTTTAACACATGGCCCGGCCTCGCACCGCTTGACGAGCAAGAACCCAAGGACTATCGGGCGGTTGAGGACTTTGATGCAGAGGGCAAGCGTGAGGCCCGCGTGTTCACGATCTGGCTCAACTCCCTTGGCGTCGAGCCGGGGGTGTTCAACTTATTCGAAAACCTCAGAGACGGGTTGATCGCCCCACAAGCATTCGACAAGATCTTTCCCGAATTGGTCGTCTGGCGGCGCGTCTCCTTGTGCAAGATGGGCGCGTACGGACACACGCCAACGCATTCACCGAGGCCGTCATTCGGCGGGAGTGAGGAACCACGGGGGGACATTGGGACCACCCCAAACTAGAGTACACTTTCGCGGTTCAAGCAAGTCGAAAACATCAACTATGCTGTCGAGCTTGGGAAGCGGAACGGGATGCATTTCGTCGGGGTTCAGGAGGCGGATATCGTTGACGGAACACGGGCCCTCGTGCTCGGTCTCGTGTCGCAACTTATGCGGTGGGTCTGCATATCACCCCTTCCTCATCTCTCTCTCACGTTGGCGACTAGGTTAAACGTCACCAAGACCCTTATGGGCCTCTTTGGTTCTGGCTGGCCGATTTCCGACCAAGAAATCTTGAAATGGACCAACACGACTGATCGTCCACACGATGCCGGCTTCATGTCGTCGAAATTCTTCTGTAAGCCTCGTTGGCGTTCCCACTAGAGGGGATCAAACTGACCATCTCTCACCTTGGTCCACTGGCAATCAGGCATGCAACATGGCTAGACTGTCGAGTGCTTGCGGCATGACACCTATTTTCAGCGCCTTGTTTCTCCGGAGATCGTCCTTGGATCGTGCATCTCCTTTGGGACACGTTCTGTCTGGATCTTGAATATTCATAAAGTTAGACGCTGGCACGACGCACAAGTTTCCATTGCTCGTACCATCAGCCCACCCTCCGAATAGTGCCCAGAATCAAGCTTCAGGGCCGGCATGTACCTCGGAGCACATGTATCACTTCTTTGGTCAGCCCCCGCCTACATCTCTGTAAAGATTTTGGGTTACGAGAAACGGACTTGGATCGAGGTAGAACCAATGACGTCTACGAGCGATTTTGACGTGCCGAGTCTCTCAATTTTCAAGGCGATGAGCTCGTACTCGAAAGCGGGTCCCTACTAGACAAACGCTTGCTGCAATGCTGTGGATTGCTTTTAGCGAACATCCACTTCAAGTCAGCCAAAGCTAAGTGACATGCCAGATTCATCGAATGATTCTCGCAGTAAGCAGACAAGGATGTACGCTTCCGTGCCGTTTAGGAGAAGCCAGATGGTTGAATGGTGCGGTGGAGTGGTAAACATGTTTCGCCATTGCGCTGGATGTGCGCCGTCTTGCAGAGAATCGAGCCTCAACAAGGAAACCCGGAGACAAGCTGCGTGTGTACGTCTCTACCCCGAGGGCTGGCATTGCAAGGGAAATCTCGGAAGGCCTGTCGGGGTGCTCCAAGGTTACAGTGGAGGGCTAGCAAAGCGACCAAGTGTGTTATTGGTCATAGTATAGTAGAGATTCAAGCGCACAGGTGCCCTGTCCTGCCTGGGGAGATGAGGATGAGGCTGAGATACCGAGCCTTGAGTCGGAGAATGAATAAATCCAGTGATAGCGCCGCCCCAGCCCGTCCACTTATCTCAACTGTTGACTTTTCATCCGCAGAAACTATGAGCCAAGAATCCTTGAAATTCGGCAAGCCGGACGTTAAATTCCGGGTCCTCATTGTTGGTTGTGCAAGTGCGGGGAAAACCTCCATCTTACAAGAAGTCTGTGAAACGACGGAGAGCCCAAAGGTATACAGGATGAAGGATGGCGCTCGTGAAGAGGTTCGTACGGGCTGCCCTGTTCCAAGTATCATCGTCTTATCGTCTAAATAGATCCGTCTTGATACCACTGACGAGGTCAGTCAACCAGCCTGGTGCTATCGATCGAAGTTAAAATTTCAACTAGTGTGGGAATCACAATATCGAGGACGAACTCATGTTTACCAACCATACCGGCTATGTTTTTCATGATTCACCTGGCTTCGAGTCTGGAAATGAAAGTGAACTACGAGCTGTGCAAGACTTTGTGCGCAAAAAGATGGATGCGGCTCGCTTGAAGGATAGATTGCATGCGATTTGGTATGTTTGGTTTTTCCTGGATATTTGCAGGCGAAGATATTCTTCTAGGTACTGTGTTCCAATGGATAATTGTCGGCCTGGTCTCGACATCGGATTCATTCATGACATCTGTCCGGACAAGAACGGTACGTGTGACATCGTATGTCGGGTAAACAGATCTGAACGTATATCACAAAGTTCCTGTGATCGCAGTATTCACCAAATATGACGAATTCAAACGTGACATCAAGAGCGAGCTGTGTCGCGAATCGAAGGACATTAGTGCACAGGAGGTGGACAAAGAGGTCGAGAAAGTTTTCCAGGAGCGATACTTGAATGCCTGGAAAGAGAGTTCACCTAAATATGCGATACTAGAAAGGAAGTATTGGGATTATTTTTCATGTATTTGATTTATCATATCTTTATAGATATACACAATGGGAAGGCATCCTGTGGGGAATTAATCACAGAAACAGCCAATGCCCTAAGTGAGGAAGTGGTAACCCTGATGTTGGTTGCCATCCAGAAAGGAAATCTTGAGATGAGTGTAAAACTATCATTGTCAAGGTAAGTATAAGTCAAATGTTGGACAAGTGAAAAGTCACATGTGCTGTAGAATGAAGAAAGAGAAGAATATAGTCAGACAGTGTGCTGGCTACTTTCCACATCTATGGGTATGTGAAATAGTTGCTGGAAACAGTTTTGAGTGGTTAACATGTTCCACTAGTACTATGTAAGTTTTGATAACATAAGCTGATAGAAAATTGGTTATGTTCATCATTACCATTTGAATTATACTTCATATTCTAGCTTGTAAGTGGAATATATTGTCATAAGACCTGAATCTCATTCTTGTATTCAGGATGTAAAGTATTGTCTAAATTTTTAGGACAAAAGCTTATAAACTCCATGTATTCAAATATAGGATGTAAGTCATGACTTATAGAAAGTTATAGACTTGTTTGCTTATGAATTATCTGTTTTTGAATAATAGGGTGTAAGACATTTTAATTTTTGCAAATTCAAATTCTAATGGACCTGTCTCAACTGGACCTTAATAGGAAGTAAGTGATATTAAAATAAACATCAATTAGATAGTTATTATCTGTGTTTATACTGATTACTGAGCCTAGTTTGTAAGTGCTGTAGATAACGAGTTATCTCAGAATTGAATAAACTGTGTTCTTTTGCTGTCCTTCAGGAGGTGAGTTCTGTTCTATAATTGCTATTGGTCCATCATTCAAAAATTCTGCTCTTCTTTTGTCCTTCAGAAGGTAAGTAATGTTCTGTTATTGATGTTAGTCCATTATTCACAAATTCTGATCCTTTTCTGTCCTTCAGTTTGTGAGTACTGCTCAGCTATTGCTGTCAATCCATTATTCACAATTTCTGCCCTTCTTCTGCCCCTCAGTTGGTGAATACTGTTCTGTTGTTGTTGTCAGTCCATCATTCACAAATTGTGCCCTTTTTTTGTCCTTCAGGAGGTGAGCACTGTTCTGTTACTGCTGTCAGCCCATTATTCACAAATTGTGCCCCTTTTCTGTCCTTCAGCTTGTGAGTACTGTTCTGCTACTGCTGTTAGCCCATTATTCACAAATTCTGCCCTTTTTCTGTCCTTCAGCTTGTGAGTACTGTTCTGTTACTGGTGTCAGTCCATCATTCACAAATTCTGCCCTTTTTCTATCCTTCAGTTGGTGAGTACTGTCCTGTTATTGCTGTCAGTCCATGATTCACAAATTCTGCCCTTTTTCTGTCCTTCAGAGAGTGAGTACTGTTCTGTTACTGCTGTCAGCCCATGATTCACAAATTGTGCCCTTTTTTTGTCCTTCAGGATGTGAGTACTGTTCTGTTATTGCTGTCAGTCCATCATTCACAATTTCTGCCCTTTTTCTGTCCTTCAGGAGGTGAGTACTGTTCTGTTATTGCTGTCAGTCCATCATTCACAATTTCTGCCCTTTTTCTGTCCTTCAGTTGGTGAGTACTGTTCTGTTATTGCTGTCAGTCCATCATTCACAATTTCTGCCCTTTTT
>JBBPKO010000413.1:5899-20624 GCA_038089295.1 Xerocomus amazonicus
TAGCAGTGTTCTTCGCATATGCGGTCGTAGAACACAGTTCGGCCGTGTTGTTCATCGATGGGACGCAGGTGGACGTTGCTACGCTCGCCCATCTTGACAAAGATGTAGTAGTCAAGCCCTACGGTGCACTCTATCCTTACCTCAAAGACCTGGTTGGAACAGGATTGGTAAAAGCAGATCAGGTAAAGTTTGGTGACGAGGGTTGCGGCTCGTCTGGTTGATGATTTCTAGCCCGTACTACTTGGAGACAAGACGAATCTTGCTGTCGTTCAAGCTTTGGGTGAAGTGGGTTCTTGCGACGTCTGCAATATAATCAATCCATGTCCGTTCGACAGGAAAACGTAGTGATCGCTCCACCACCAGTGGCAGCCATGAAAGCGATCAAGAACAACGTTGAACTCGAAGGTTTCCGGCAAAGTCACGTACGTGATGGGGTCGCATTGGCGCGCTACTTTGCATGGCTCGAGGAGCAGCTTCAAGCCGGTGTCGAGTTGAACGAAAGCCAAGGAGCGAACAAACTTGAAGAATTCAGATCGTGCGTGCTAGGTTCGTTCAAGACAGGATCGCGCTTGTCTGATCTTGGGTAGTGAACTTGATCTGTTTCGTGGACCGTCGTTCACAACTATCTCTTCCTCTGGCCCGAACGCAGGTCTGTTCCGGCTTACCTTTTGCCGCGCGTTTTTGTTTTTGATGACGATCGTACGCTCTAGCTATCATACACTATTCGCCGGATCCCAACGACTGTGCAGTTATCACCAAGAACCAGGTATTCACGTGCGTAATGATCTTTTTTCGGTTTTGCTCACCGTCCGTGAGATCTATTTGTGCGATTCCGGAGGTGTGTGCACGCGAAGGGACGTGCAGAAACAAGGCTTATTACTTGCTGGGCATTCCCAGGTCAATATCTCGATGGAACAACCGACGTCACTCGTACATGGGCAAGTGCCGTGATTATGGCACGAATGCCCGATTCACGGACGAGTTATGACAGCATTTTGGAGCACCATCTGAAGAGGAGAAACGCGCGTTCACTCGGGTTCTTCAAGGCCATATTGCCATCGATTCTGCTGTCTTCCCGAATGGGACCACTGGTCAGGATTTTGGGTTGTCCCGCCGTTCACTATCATTGACTATTTCATCTTGTAGGATATTTAATGTGCGGAGATGCTCTATCCTGACTTGTTGTGATGCTGATGATACCTCAGAGACTCTTGGGCAAGACGAGCCTTGTGGCGGGATGGTCTAGGTAGGCTACGTCGAATCATTGGTTACGACATACATGACTCCTGCTCTACAGATTATAGGTGTGCCCGACCAAGTAAATGTGATACATGTTGTGTGACAGCACAAATCGATACAGACATGGCACCGGACACGGCGTCGGTCACTATTTGAACGTCCATGAAGGTACTTGCTGATTCTGAACTCCCGGCATCTGGACTCACCTCTAGTTTGAAAGGTCCTCAGGGCATTGGCACACGCATCGGTAGGGGATAGTATCCAATGGGGCCCCCCTCCAATGTATAAACTCACCACGTGACCAGCTTACAACACACCGCTGAAACCAGGGATGACGGTGTCGAACGGTAAGGGAATGGCCCATTCGTGGCGTGCTCGCAGCTCACTCAAAAGTCTTTCTCCCTGCGCTTTCGATCAGAGCCTGGATACTACGCTGACGGTAAGTGGGGCATACGTATCGAAAGCGTGGCCCTCGTGCGCGAGGTCAAGACGCCCAACAACTATGGAGATAAGGGATACCTCGGTTTGGAACGTATCACCATGGTCAGTCTCGTGCTTCCGTCTTCATCCCTGGCTGAGGGAGCTGGACGTTGTGGTCAGTGCCCGATTCAGACGAGCTTGGTCGACTTGTCCATCTTGAGTGCGGAGGAGAAGGCGTGGCTGAACGGGTATCATGCAGAGGTGGAGTCCAAGGTGGGGCCGTTGCTGAAGGGCAAGGACGCACGTGCGTTGGCGTGGCTCGAGAGACAGTGCCGGGCTGTTTGAACCGTCCTGGGACTATTTTCGAGGGAATAGTAACCCTGAATACGGTACCTGTCATATCGCTATCGAACTGTATTGGCGTATGCCCGTGAGTGGTCGGATGAAACAGTGGAGCGCACGCGCCGCTCTTCACAAAAAAAAAACACAACTCTGAAGACACAAACGCGCCATGGTTCCCACACGTTGTCTACGCCGACGCCTTCGATTCTCCGTGACATTCCCTGATCGCATCTGGGGGTGACAGAACGCTGGGTATGCCCAGACCATATTGCCTCTCAGATCCTCCCCCATCACGTCGTTCCCCACGAGTACGATGTGCCACTCGGTTCCCAACATGTGTCCAGGTCGACGGGAAGCGCAGTGGATCCACTGACGGGTTTTTTCTCATCTTGCATCATCGACGTGGGTCGTCTGTGTCGGCCGGCAGAGGTGTGTGTGTGTGTGTGTGTGTGTGAGAGCAAAACAACGCGATAAAGACCTCCAACAAAGGGCGGTGTCGAGCGAGGCGAGCGACCCCGACTGACGACGGCCGCGCCTGAGAAAAAGAGGAGAACGAACAGGTTACGCGCGCACTGCCGACTGTACGAGCCTGGGCAATGACAGGCGAGTAGACGTGCGGTGCGGGGGGGGGGGGGGGGGGGGGGGGGTGTGGGTGGGGGCGGGGGGGGGGGGGGGGGGGGGGGGGTTTCCCGGGAGGGAGGGTCTTGGCAAAACGTTATGCTATCGGTAGATCCCGGGTACAAAGTTTCGGTCGGTCGTTTTCATCCGATGCATCTCGGGCGTGGGTCTCTCGTTGGCCCCTTGTGTGAAACTCGGAGGGAGTAGGTGTGGACAATCGCCCACGCGACGTGTGTTGGTTCCGGATTCTGGCGTCGTGCTTACGTGTGGCAAGATGGGGGGTGGGGGGGAGAAGGGGCCAAGTTTTTTTGATGATGGTGGCGTTGCCACCGTAGAAGATGTGGTTTGCATGTGGGGGGGGGACCCACCCATGACGATGGATGGCGCGCCTTTTCTGAACCCTAGTTCATCCCACATTGGACGGAACATGTAGTCGAAAAAAATAAAAAATAAAAAAGTATAATGATCCGGCACGACTTGACCCACTTGTGTTCGTGTTCAAAGGTCGTGTCACGGGTGCTAGCGAGTAATGACATATAGATCGTATCCATGGAACACGCTTCGTACGAGGTTGAGGATGGGTCGAGATCGTTGCATTGGCCTATCGCCATATACCAAGCATGGATGATTACAACCGGGATACCAGATCCCCAATATAAAAGAAAGGCGGGCATGTGGGAAAGAGGCACACATGGACGTGAACCAGAGCAACGTAGAATGAAAGAAAAAAAAAAGTATCGTAAAAGTGACATGCGGGGTATGGAATATGTTACAATGATGCGGATATGAATGATGCCGAAGACGCGCCTCGAGCAGGCGTGCACACACAACGGTCACTATGGCCTTCACCCATAAATAATGCCAAAAAAAAAACGAAACAGACGTTCGCGTCTCACTCGGACGCTTACAAGAGAAGAAGAAAAGGCGGAGGGAAAAAAAAGGTGAGGGCAAACGAAAGTGATCAGAATGGGCCTAGACGGAACGGCGTGCTCCTTTCCTGCGCGGGCGTACATACATGCTCATTCGTCGTCAGACGTCGGTGAGGGGGGACCGTTGGTGAGGTATACAGCAGCAATACTTTGTTCTTTACGATAATTCGTGCGTTTGAGGACGGAGCGCGGGGGAGCCTTGGGTATGAGTCGCCGGTTGAGGTCGATCCGGACACCGTGCTCGTTTTGCCAGCCCTCGGACGGCTCTGGGTAGTCGTCGAGGTCTTCGGGGTAATCCTCGCCTTGCGCGGGGGGCTTATACGACCCATCGTTGCGCCACAGTTGATCCCTACACATTCCCAAGAACGGAGACGTCGGCAAATACGGTGCAGCAGGAGAGGGTAGGACGTCAGCGCAGTACAAATGACAGACGGGAGACGGAAGACGCACCCTCGTCTATTAAACCACCCTTTTCTTCGTTGACTGGGCAGGATGGGGCTTGGGCACACCAGCTCCTCGCACCATCGCACAGAACGTGATGCGGGCACCGTGCTGGCGCGGCGCGGGCGTGGGGGCACGATGTGGCCTTGATCACCATCCGAGTTGCGGCGACTCGGCTGGCGGTAAGGCGGTTCAGACGTGACGTCGATCGTTTGCCCGTACTCCCAATGAACGTTGAGCCCAGGCGGAAGGGGAAGGCTCCCGCTATATACGCTGCTCCCCGCGGATCCACTGCTTTTGAGCGAAGACGAGCGGACGACTGGTGGTGGCGAGGCTGAGAGATAACCGCCCGTCTCTGCGGTGGGCCATGCGCCGTGCAGTTCAGCAGCGTAGGCCGGCCGATCTCCGATACGTAACTGCGGGAGTCGTGGACGCGTGGTGACTGGTGGGACGGAACGCTCGCTTGCGAGCACGAGGCTGTCTTTGCGCACGCGGGCGCCTACAGGAGGTGTAGGCAGTGGACGACCATGGCCTGGGCCCTCGGCTCTGCTTGCAGCGCGGGGTGGTGGGCTGTTGCTCATCTCCGAGCAGGTCGGGCACGTGTGATACGCGATCTGGACAGGGTAGGGTGTTCCGGATCGCTGTGGGCCGCGGTGAAGGGATGGTCTCCGTTCCGGTGTAGTCCGAGCGACATGCATGCCGCGTGGGGGGCAATCGTCATCGACGCTGCTGTTGCTTGAAGAGGCGGGCGAGGTGAGCGAGAAAATGGAGTCAATCTCGCTCAGACTGCTATCCGAGGAAGGCGGGTAGTAGTGGTCGTAGTAGGCGTCTGATTTTGATGATGCGATGGAGCGCTCGTAGATATAGGTATCTGGGACTGGGCCCGGGTGGATGAACCCGAAACGTCGGGTGTCGCGATAAGTGCGCTCTCCTCGTTCTCGTTCTCGTTCTCGTTCTCGTGGTTCCTGTGGATGGCCGTGAGCGTGGGACGGCGGTGATTTGACAAGTTTCCGTGATCCATCACGTATTTGGACACTCGACGAGCGAGGGTCTCGATGTGTTGATGATTTGTAGTCATTGTCACCTCTTGTGGTGATTTGGGAAAGCTGTTGACCGACGTTTGAGCACTGGTGGGCGGGAGCACAAACAGAGGGTGCTTCGAGGACGCGCACCGAAAAGCCAGAGGAGAGAGGTAAGAGATGGTTCTGCCAACCGGAGTGATAGGGTTGGGTGGGACGCCGTTCACTACGATGTCCAAATGCTGAAGGAGAGCGATAGGGGATACTGACCTTGGACGATCCCGAAGGGACTCCGCCACCTCCGCGGTCGGCTCTGGAAGGTGGGCGAACGCCAGGGTTAAACGATAATGGTTTGGACATGAATGCAGTGGCCATAGTTCGACTTCGAAACCTAACCTAACGGAACGGGGCAAGCATATATCGTGAGAGGGGCGTACTTATAAGAAGGGAAAGAAAAAGAGGATCACGGAGGGAGCGACGCTGGAATTAGTGGTGAGAAGCAGAAGGAAACCGCTGCACGGGGTTTTCGGAATCGAGGCTTGGTTGTAGATGAATTGGAGAATGGGCTGTAGCGTGCCAAAGGGTGCATGCTGCGAACACGAGTAAACCAGGATGCACGACATGAGGTTGATTTCTGATGTGAAGCGAACAAATGAGGGTCGAGTGGCTGCTCTAGGGGCGAAGAACTCTCGAGAAGTGTGGCCGTAAGAGACCGCCACGTCGTATCGATTGAGGGCTAATTACGGGTAGTGCGATCAAAGTGGTTGAGCCTAACCACCCCACCGACGCTCACAGCGTCATCCTATACAATTTCATGCTCAGCATACATCATTCTTTCCGGTGAGGACAGGAGGAATCGTCAATCCAACATAAGAGAGAACTCGGCTGCCAGAAAGGACTGCTCTCAGCGTCTTTGAAGAAATGCACATAAGAGCAGCAACGTGCCACTACGTATTATTATAATACGTCAAAATGTAACCGGCGAAAAAGTCCAATTAAGGAAAAAGTGTAAGTTAGCACTTACGTCGGTGTCATCCAGAGGAAAGTGTCCAATTGCACACAGTCCCCATCAAGAACCAGAGCTCACGCGTTGATCGTCATAGAAGGCATACTTTCTGGTACAGTCAAGCCCTTGACATCTTTTCCAAACTACGTGATGGAGTGCGAGGGTGATGGATAATGATTCGCCAACATTTCGACTTGGCGGCCCGCAGAAAAAAAAAGAATGAATGAGAAACTTACTATTTCGCAATCGGTTGAGCGAACAGAACGTTGTTCATGACAAGAAAACCCTTGAAAACAAAGCACAGGTTTGGGTATACCGCGAAGATTCATCTTACAGCTGCGCAAGCAATAAAAGCTCTGGGACGGCACTCCCAGACCGATAGCTGCTCATACACATGAAAACGAATAGGAAACACGGGTAGTCACTGTTACCTTGTGCATCCGTGCATGTAGTGGTGTGGGTGAAGTGCAGACACGTTCGAGACGGACAAAATGGAGAGAAGGGCGAGGCAGCGGGCAACATCTGAACGGAGCTTAAACCATGGTTAGGTCTGAACAGGGATAGTGAATGGCGATGTGCAGGATACACCCTAGAGATCATGGAACGCAGAGGGTGTCGTGTTGTACATACGTGAACTGCAGTTTTTGTTCCGAGCGAGTCGCTGAATAGCCTCGATTGGTTGCGAATCGAACGAGATTTCTGGCGTGGTATTGGACGGAGGTACGGTCAATCGCGGGGCGATGCGGATAAGACCTTGCGGCATACTCGAACAGATGTAATACAGGAAGCGCGGCCGAAACCGCCCCCGATCAATACCGAGTTTCGCCGACCACAGGAGAGCACTGCACCGGACGCATTCGGATGCTAGCCGTTATCAGATAATAACGGGGAAGAGAGAGAAGGCACCATACCGGGATTGCTGAACAGGTACTTGAGTGGGCGCAGTGATACGCAGCAAGATGAGAACAGCTGGGTGTAATTGAAGCCATACATTGATCGAGAAGAGAAACCGGATTTTGTGGTGGGTTGCGGGTTCGATTTTCGAAACATTCGATTATTCGTCTTCATCGTCGAGCAGCAACAGCAAAATAGGTCGGCAGGGGAGGAAGGGGGTGACGTGACAATATGTGACTAATTGTCACAGCACTCATCCGCTGAGCGAGTGGCGGATTCAAAAATCCAATCAAATTTTGTTATGCATGCACTTCGACATGACATTCTTCCACCGAGCGGGGTCGATTTTGCGGTCGCTCTCAGCCTCTCTTCAACCGCTACCACCAACATCGTCACCGCAAAATCAAACCTCCTCCGCGTCTATGCCATCCGCGAACATCCCTCTCTCATTTCTGACCAGCTTGCAAGCGAATGTGATGGACGTGCCCGTATGCGCAAGGGAACAGAGGCAGTAGAGGGTGAGGCCGAGATGGACCAGTCCGGCGAAGGTTGGGTGAATATGGACACAGTCAAAGTAAGCAATTGGCGCGATTCACCATTCATATGCAACCTCAATGCGTGACTCAGTCAAGTGCGGGACAAGAGCTAGCAACTACGTGGCGTTTTAACCTCCTTCGTGAGCACACATTGCACGGCACTGTCACCGGGATCGACAAGGTCCGCACAATCTCGTCCTGTGGTGACAACCTCGATCGTCTTCTTGTCTCCTTCAAGGACGCAAAGGTACACCCAAGTCTCATTTGACGAGTGCTTCTCACCTGTGCACCTGTAGATTGCATTGTTGGAATGGTCCGATGCTGTCTATGACCTTGTCACAGTGTCTATCCATACCTACGAGCGTGCATCACAAATGGTATGTGATGCATCTGGCCCCAGAGCGTACCCCCCTAACGACTTTATACAGACCGTTCTCGACAGTCACCTTTTCCGCGCAGAACTTCGAGCGGACCCTTTATCCCGTTGCGCTGCCCTCTCCCTCCCCAAAGATTCCCTTGCTATCCTTCCCTTTTACCAGTCCCAAGCTGAACTTGACGTAATGGAACAAGATCAAAGCCTTGCAAGGTATTCCCCTACTTTCCCATCTCATCCAGCTGAAGCTCACTGCTCTTCAGAGAAGTGCCTTATTCCCCTTCTTTCGTCCTCGATTTGGTTGCGGATATCGACCCAAACCTACGCAATGTCATCGACTTTGTGTTTTTGCCAGGGTACCATAACCCTACCGTTGCTGTGCTGTGCCAGTCCGAAAAGACCTGGACAGGGTAAGCACTATTTCCATTCTTCATCAACGCTCGCTGACACCCCAATTTTCACTTTGATCTAGTCGACTCAAGGAATACCACGATACAGGTCGTTTGTACTTATTCACTCTCGATCTCCTCAACCACACATATCCGATCATTACCGCAGTGGACGGTCTACCATACGACTGTCTTTCTCTCCTTCCCTGCGCACAGTCTATCGGTGGTGTTGTTATCCTTACCGCCAACACCCTCATCCACGTCGACCAAGCCGCCAGGCGTGTCGCGCTCCCAGTTAATGGATGGTCCGCGCGTGTCAGCGACATTCCCTCCCTTCCACCTGATAAAGCTTTAGATCTGATCTTGGAGGGAAGTAGGCTCGTCTTTGCAGATGAAAAGTTGTTTTTTGTGATCAGGAAAGATGGCATGGTCCATCCTGTAGAAATCGTCTCGGACGGACGGACCGTGTCTAAACTTGTACTCTCCCCAGCACTCGCGCGCACAACAATTCCTGCGGTGGCAAGTCAGCTGAACGACGGAATTGTATTTGTCGGGAGCTCGGTTGGACCATCAGTGTTGTTGAGGGCAGTGAAAGTGGAAGAAGAGCTAGAAGAGGGTGAAACAGACGACACAAATGCAGCACCTGCCGCTGTAGTGGATACCAAAAACACGATGGATATCGATGATTTCGATGACGATGGTGAGCCAACACGTAACAGCGCTTGGAAGCCGGATCACTGACACAAAACCATTTACAAGATTTGTATGGGGAGTCACAGCCTGCCACCAAAACCGCTACGAATGGCGTATCTCCCGCAGCCTACCCCTTGCGGACACGGTCTGTGATCCATCTGTCATTGTGTGACTCGCTTCCTGCATACGGGCCAATCGCAGATATGACATTCTCCTTGGCAAAGTCAGGAGTAAGTATCCCGTCGGTTATGGCGCGCATGTACTCACGTTCCCCATTTGGGTATCTGTGCGTTCGGATGGCTTGCTGTACTTGCGCTGATTCTCGCTATTCGCATGATGATCGGTGGTTCGCGTTGATAGGAGCGATGGGTTCCCGAACTTGTAGCCGCCACAGGAAGCGGTCATATCGGAGGCTTTACGCTTTTCCAGGTACGCAAAGCCATCAAGTTCTTGGACCTTTTGGTTCGTATTGTTCACCCCTCTCGGTTCCCAGCGGGACCTTCCTGTTCGTTCGAAACGCAAACTCCACGTTTTGGGTGGCGCACGTGGGATCTGGTCTATTCCTGTTCGACAGTCCCATAGAGTAAACGGTACGTCGTACGAAAAAGCAAGTGGCGGGATGTTTTCTGCGGAGAACGACACAATCGTCATCAGTACGGACGCCAATCCATCCCCTGGGGTATCCCGTGTGCGTGTCTCTGCCAAGCTCCAAGGCAATGAGGTGAGCTAATTTGGCGACGGGAATGTCTTAGATTGCGACTAGGGCAGGCAAGACGGAATTGGCTATTCCAACACGTATACCAGGAACGACGGTCGGTGCCGGTCCGTTCTTCCAGCGCACGGCGATCCTACATGTGATGACAAACGCAATACGCGTTCTCGAACCAGGTAGGTCTTTTGTTACCCAGATGTATTCTTGCCGTGTGATTTGTGACGCCTAGATGGTACCGAGAGACAGATTATTAAAGATATGGACGGGAACATGCCGCGCGCAAGAATCAAGGCGTGCAGTATATGTGACCCATTCGTGCTTATTCTTCGGGAGGATGAAACCATCGGTTTGTTCATCGGTGAGACCGAACGGGGCAAGATAAGAAGAAAAGATATGTCGCCAATGGGTGAAAAGGTAATGTCTGATGCTGTTTGTGTCATAGCTATACCAATAGTGTTCCGGGCCAGTCATCCCGATATCTTGCAGGATGTTTCTACATGGATACATTGGGTGTTTTCGAAATGGTAACCAACGATAGCACTGTTGCTGCTTCCAACAACATCATTACCTCAACTCTTCAAGCCGTGGTAACTGCAGGACATAATACCCAGTGGCTAGTGCTTGTCCGTCCTCAAGGAGTCATGGAGGTTCGTTCGTTCGTTCGTTGATTCGGATTCGGTAAACCCGTGACACCTCTTCGTCAGATGTGGTCCCTTCCAAAGCTGACACTTGTATTTTCGAGCATGGCTATCAGTACACTCGAACCAGTGCTGAACGACTCTTTTGATCCACCTGCGCTTTCTCCCCCCCAAGACCCCCCGCGTAAACCACACGACCTCGACATTGAACAGATCCTCATTGTGCCTCTCGGAGAGTCGGCTCCAACTCCACATCTTTTCGTATAGCCGTTCCACTTACTCGTGTTTCCGTCATCTAATTAAACCCTCACAGGTATTCATGCGTTGTGGACACTTGGCAGTGTATGAAATTCATTCTATACCGGTAATAGCGCCACCGTCCAGTGGGCGCTCCGCATCCTTGAAGATTATTTTTACAAAAGTCCTGACACGGTCATTTGAGCTGTCTAAACAGGAGGAGGCCGAAAAAACTGTGCTCGCGGAGCAAAAGCGGATATTCCGCACCTTCATTCCATTCGTCACTTGCCCTACGGCGTCCACAAACCCCAATGGTGGCTATACGCTCACTGGCGTCTTTTTCACTGGCGACAGACCAAGCTGGATAATACGTACGGACAAAGGTGGCCTCAAGCTGTTCCCGAGTGGACATGTGGTCGTGCACGCTTTTACAGCATGCTCGTTGTGGGAGTCCAAAGCGGAGTTTTTGGTGTACTCTGACGAGGTAAATAGAGTGACATCACACGAGCCTTGATTGGTCGTCTTCGCCGAGGCGTTAGGCTAAACGGTTGTTCATAGGGCCCCAGCCTTCTAGAGTGGATTCCCGACGTTGAATTGGATACCTCCCTGCCGAAACGTTCCCTTGCACGGTCTCGACCATATACTAATGTCACATTTGAACCGTCCGCGTCACTGATCATCGCTGCGTCCGCATTGCAAGCGCGATTCGCTTCGTATGATGAAGACAACAACATCCTCTGGGAGCCGGATGGTGAGTGTGTCGGTTGAGATCCGGGTGAATGCGAACTGACAAAACGTAGGCGCAGGCATTTCATTCCCGCAATGTGACTGCTCGGCATTAGAGCTTATCTCTCCTGACGGTTGGATAACGATGGACGGGTGGGTCGCATCTGTTGCCATGGATCTCCCTGACCTCTTCATAGATATGAATTCGCCCCTAACGAATACGTCAATGCGCTTGAGTGTGTGACATTGGAGACGTTGAGCACAGATTCAGGAAACAGAGATTTCATTGCTGTCGGAACGAGCATTGACCGTGGTGAGGACCTGGCTGTCAAGGGTGCTGTGAGTCGTCATCCCGACCCCGTTTCGCCCGCTAAGCACCCTCGTTCCTTAAGACTTACGTCTTTGAGGTGGTCGAAGTCGTACCTGATCCATCGTCTAGCGTTCAACGATGGTATAGATTGAAGCTACGCGTTCGTGATGACGCCAAGGGGCCCGTAACTGCGCTTTGTGGGATCAACGGGTACCTGGTATCCTCCATGGGGCAAAAGGTGAGATAGAGACCACTCTTGAGAGGGTCGTGACCCGGGTTAACGTGAAACCAGATATTTGTCAGAGCATTTGACCTTGATGAACGCCTTGTGGGCGTCGCGTTTCTGGACGTCGGTGTCTATGTCACAAGCTTGCGCGTGCTCAAAAACCTCTTGTTGATCGGTGATGCAGTCAAGAGCGTCTGGCTCGTTGCATTCCAGGTACTTGCATCGTTTTTTGTCATGCACGGGCGCAGAAGCTAGCATGTTAATTCTTTTGTAGGAGGATCCGTACAAATTGGTGGTGCTGGCCAAGGACATTCGGCGGACGTATGTGACCAACGTTGACTTCTTCTTTACGAATGGCGAGTTGTCAATCGTGTTGAATGACGAGGAGGGCGTGTTGCGGATGTTGACGTACGATCCGAGCGGTACATTTTCCCCTTTCCTATGTTGTGAAACTATGGCGACGTTCATTTGGTTCCCGTCATGTAGATCCCGACTCGAGAGGAGGGCAACACCTTATGTGCCACACTGAGTTTCACTGTCATAAGGAATGTCGAACGTCTCGAGTGATCGCTCGGAGGACAAAAGAGGACAACGACATTCCACAGGCGAAGCTCATCACTGGTATGACTTTCCCTTTCCCCTCTTTCTTTCTCGGGTGGTCTGTAACGATGTCCCTGTTTCTTTAGGTTTCACGGATGGATCGCTGTCTGCGCTGACACCGGTTGACGAAGGCGCGTTTAAACGGCTCCATCTCCTTCAGGGCCAAATACTCCGCAACGTGCAACACGTCGCGGGTCTCAATCCCAGAGTATACCGGTAACGCTGAGTTCTCCCCCACATGTACACCAGATTCACATCCTATGATTTTAGGATCGTTCGCAACGACGCGATGTCGAAGCCACTGTCCAAGGGCATCTTGGACGGCCAGTTGATTTCGGCGTTTGAAGCACTAGGTCTACTCGGCCAAACGGAGATGACGCGGGAGATTGGGACGGAGCGGGGTGGGTTGTTGAGAGATTGGAGTGGGCTGGCTGTACCGTGGTAATTCGAGTCTTGTTATCTCGTTATATTTTTTTTGGCTTCTTTTTTTTTCATGGACTGTTCAAGACGTGTGTGTGTGTGTGTGTCCGACGAGGGTGGTGCATTGCCGCTCGCTGTTGTGAAACGTCACTAGGTTGAAGGCTGCATAGTACCCACCGTCAATGGGAGGCCTTGATGACAGAATCACGTACCAAGACGCGCTTACTCGTGATTCGACTTGCGACATGTATGAAGTGGGTGAGAATGCATGTTAGCCTGCCGTATCTAGTTACAGTTTTGGAGTACAGCATGGTTGCCCTTGTCATCATGATGGCTTTGAGCTGACCACATGATGAATGGGCATATGGTGTAGCTGGTTATCACATCCGCTTAGCATGGCGCTAGCATGCGGGGGGTCTCCGGTTCGAGTCCGGATTTGTCCACAATTTTTCTTTCGTCCTTACACTTCTAGTACCATGCATGCATGCATTGTTTGACTATTGTTGATGGGTACTTTTCACACAAGTGACTTTCATACGGAAGGGATGCTAAAATCACCCTATCCTTCCAATGATTCGGGAGGTGCTGGCTGATACCTTGCTTCGTAGTTGTAGCTGACAGTGAGCATCAGACGAGTGGGACGCGGATAATAAAGCATGTTGACACGCATCATACTTGCCTGCAGCTGCCACACAGAGAAATCAAGATAGAGACTTGAAGCAACACTCTGGCCCGAATACAAGACAAACTCAAGTCCACCGCACGCGCATCACTTTCCTACTGACTCCCTCGAAAGTCTCCCAAACAGTCTCCACGCTCCCGATACCCGTGACTGCCTCAACAGCGCGCACAAACTCCACAATGCCGCCCCCCACGCCAAAGTATACCGTCTTGGCGGCTACGAGACATACGCATGCCTCTCCGCCCGACGTACACACGTCTCGCAGGAGACGGAGCAAGCTCGGGAGCGCGCGGGGGTGGTAGATCGTTTCGGCAGTGAGAACAAGGTGATAGGGTCCACCCCCAACGCGTGCAAGATCAAAGGCATGCCATGCGCCAGAAAAAAAACGAAGGCGGATTCGGTGGTTCGATAGGGATGTTCTGAACGCATGTAGCAGCTCAGGCGTGAGGTGAACTTCCGATTCCGATTCCTCAGACGTACACGCCTCTGAGCTTTTGTACGTATCTGCAGCTGGCGACGTATCTAAGAGTATGTGTATTTCGTGATTGAATGGAGTGAGACATTCACGCAGCTCTGAGATCATCGTGTCACTTACACCAAGCGAGGATGATATTGGGCATGGTCACGAGCTTTATAACGGAGGCATTATAGTCTTGAAGATGAATGTGTGTTTCGGCGTTTTCGGTGAACGATGATGTGAAAATTTCCCGGAGAATGCACATCGTAGGTATTGCGGTGCCACATCCTAGCTGAAAATATTGTTTAGGTCAACAATCGGATAAAAGGAGAAGGGTGGATCGAAATTTACCTCCAACACATATTGGCCCCTGGCGTTGGCGGCATGGCGGTCACGTTTGAGACAGCTAGCCAGATCCAGACTACACTCCCACGTTTTCAACCCACCCTCGTAGACAAGAGGAACAAGATCGGAAGGGTTGTCAATGAATTGAAGTGCCGATGCGGCAAAGCTATGGTCGGGCCGATTGGACAGTTCACCAGCGGAATCATCTGGACAACCAGTTCCCTCAGAGATGAGCTGAAATCGTGCATCGAACAGATCCCGACGGGGGAACTTTAGGTCTGGAGCGCGACCGTCCAACGATGGAAGGGAGACGAAAGAGTAGGATATTTGGGTAGGCAACGCTTTTAACTAGACTTGATCCGAGGCGAGTGAAGGCTGCTGATCTAAGATAGGGATTTGATAGTGTACACACCAGGGATTCGAAATCAATCTCGGAAAAGGTTTCCAGTGGAGCTGAAACAGCATTGTAGACG